>APFE031293328.1:136058-166687 GCA_000404065.3 Pinus taeda
TTATACCAATTCCAAAGTAGTTTTTTAGTTAGGAATTGGTTGGGGACAGTTGAGGCCACAGGCACTAACAGGTGATCAGCAGGTAAAACTTGCGATCTCCACTCGAAAATAAGGAGTTATATATTTTTTTAAGTGTTTTAATACATATACGCGGGTTGGGTATGTATGAAACCGCGTATACACGCGTTTAACTCAGGGCAATGTCGCGTACAGGGAATAAAACACTGTTTTTTAGATTTTGGACCAGGTCTGGAAGGAGGGGTTGCCCTAGGCCATGGGTGTAGCATCACAAACCATAATAGTGAGATTTGGAGCTATAACACCTAGAAAATGAAAGCCTTTATAAGAAATGTACAAGAAAGAAACAAATTTAAAGAACAAAAACTTTCAAGAGAAAGTAGGTCAAAAGGTAAACCAAATCGGAGTAAGTCACTAAGGTCAATCCCCTAAGCACCTCCCTGACAACGATGCTGAAATGTTGGGTGTAGTATATGGTATACTATTGGACCAAAATTTATTTGTCAATCTAGGAGTTCATAATTTGAGATACAACAAAAATCTCGAAAGCTCTCTAAGAATCAATCAGAGCTTTGAGGGTTACTGATGGTTATGGAGGCCGCACGTTCAACATCCATGGAGGATTATAATGGATCGGATCAACAAAAATGGTGGATGGAGGATACAGTGGCTGTGGTGGCTAGATCGAGCAGGGGTATTGGCTTGGAGACTGTTTGTCATCTGGCAAAACAAGGTCTCACTGTTATTCTGACTGCCCATAACGATGCCCACAGCTTGGCCATTGCAAAATCTACCATTGCAAAATCTGTTGTTGATGTAGGATACCCAAACGTTCATTTCCACCAGCTGGATGTGCAGAGCGATCAAGGTGTTTTGCTGTTGTCCGATTGGATCAAAAACAAATTCGGCGGCATCGATATTCTGATCAATAATTTTGGAGTGATTAGAGCAAAAATAGACTGGGATTAATGGGATAATCGGGGCATCCTTTGTGTCTTGCTCCAATCAGGATACAAGAGAGGGGAAATCGGGGTTTGTGACACAGTCAGCTGTGGACTGGCAATCCCATTTTACAGATCTTCTACCTCCGCCCCTGGGAGAACGTTACAAGGAGCTGGGGTGTTCACTTCTAGTGTGGGAAGGTATAAAAACCACAGATCTGCCATTGATCAATCAAATCGGGCTCTCAATAGACAAATCAGCCAAGATCTAGCAGGTCTGATACCCCGTATGGAAAATCACCATGGCAGATTTGCTCTCAGAAGCACAAGAGGCCCTAGCACTGTGTCTAGGCACTTCTTTAACTCCTTTCAAATCCAAATTTCTCAGCCTACCAGCAGAACCATCCTGCAATGGGTCAGTTCCTTAGATCTGGTGTTGGATCTCAAACTAGATCTAGAACGGTGGATTGGGATCCCTTCAAGCCTTCAAAGACTTCTCTTTCAAGGTAAACAACTTGAAGACCTTCTTCCCCTCTCTTCTTACAACATTACTACGAAAAGCTCTTTGGTGGTAACCCTTCATCTGAGAGGAGGTGCAGCAAGATAGTCATCCTCTGCTCCTCCCTTCTCATAAAAAGATGCAATACACTCTAAGAACCCCAAACCCCCGGAGGCCCTTAACCCTAAGCCCTTTTTGGTTGATAAGATAGAAGAAGTTCCCTCTGTTGAAATCACCCATGAAGATCTTGCAACCCAACTTCAAGAATTTGCAGAAAGAGCGATCATTTGCAGATTTAACGGACTATGGCTGTAACCTTAAGATCTCTATGCATGGATCAATGCAAACTGGAATCATCATTGTAAGATCAGTTTCTGTTCAAAAGGTTACTTCATTGTTCTATTTGATAACAGTAAGCATTATGAAAAGGCTTTAGAAGAAGGCCCTTGGTTCATGGGAACTACGGGGCTCTTCTTGACTCCTTGGTTCCCAAATTTTGATCCAGCAACTGCAATCATTACTAAGACACCTGTATGGATCAGGCTTCAAAACTTACCTGCCCACTTATGGCATACTATTGTCTATAGAGCTATAGGCAACACCTTGGGCAGTTTCATTATGGGAGATTTCTGGCGGGAAACCAAAGGTCTATACTCTTATGCCAGAATATGTGTGGAGTTAGATTTGAGCAAAGGAATTCCAGACCAAATCAATCTCAAGATAAATGACTTTTTCTAGTCCTAGACATTGGATTATGAAAATATTGCATTTCTTTGCCACCATTGCCACCAATCAGGGCATTTGCAGAACACCTGCCCATCTCACCCAACAAAAAAGAATAAGGATAACCTTTCCAAGCCGAAGTCCAAATGATGGGCTCCTTGCTCTCCACCTCTAGTCGTGGATTCTGATTCCTCCAGCTCTGAAGAAGAAAGTAGCGATGCGGAATTGGATCAAGCCCCTCATTCTATGGTCCCTTCCACCGATGGTATGGCGCTGTCCTCCGATACAGCCATCGCTCAGAAACGCATCCATTTGACCTCCTCCTCTGATTTAGAAAAGGAGAGCTCCCCTGTGGAGATCCCTAATCTTCAAGTTGTTATTGCTCATTCACCCCAAGACGGTTGGGTCAAAGTCAAAAAAAGGAAAGGGAAAAAGCTTCGTGTTGAGGCTTCTACCCATTCTGGGTAGAAGTCAGTCTTTTTGCTCCAGCCATATGTTGTAGCTTCTTGCTTGTTTCACTTCTTCTCCAGAACCGAGGTTGATAGTCCTCTCATTTCCGATTGTCAGTTTTCTGTCTCTCTTAAATGTATCTTCTTGTACCATATTTTTGATTAATAGAATTAGTCCAATTCAGAAAATAAATAAATAAATAAATAAATAATTGAGATGCAACAGTAGAAATGCCAGAGAGAGACTTTAGTAACCTACAAAACAAAACCATAGTTTGTCTAGAAAGTTTCTCACACCTTCGACTTCCTACACTAGTTAATCCTTGCTCTAATCATGCACTAAAAAACATTCAAAAGAAGCAAAATACTAACTATTGCAAATTTCATTTCTACATTCTTCCAACCTTGAAAGAAAATCCTAATTTTTAGAAATTAAGGAGAAAACTCTAATTAAAGAAGAAATCCTAACTATTGAGCATTGGCCAAGTGAATGTAAATACCCTCTTGTCAACTACAAAATGAAAAAAACATGTAAATCCTAGAAAGTCCAAGTTCTTCTCATGCCAATCATGACACTCAAAATAAAATAAAACCATGTTGAGATTCGTGCACTAGATCGTATATCCCCTTTATTATGTTCATGCAATTGAGATATAAAAGTGTCTATTGAGGTTCTTGCACTTTGTTCTATTCTTCACTCCACTTTGTGCATGCAATTTAAAAATACAAGTGTGGCTTCAATTCATCCTTAGTGTACCAATAAAGTCAAATGCAACCAACTGTTACGAGAATCTTCCATGTGCATGCATTAAAACAATCACACTTGTTGAGTCAAACTATAGACTTATAATTTGTCAACATAAATCATCAACCAAGGGAAGGTAAGCTTGTGAGATGTTGTGCAAAATATATGCAGGATTAATACCTTGAGTGCTTATTAATCAAACCTGAATCAATATTCCTTTCAATTAGTATTATTATTAATTTTTTAGAGCATTAGTTAATCTTGAATTATTATCAACATTTGAATAATGATAGTAGTAAACAAAAGGAACACAAATGCACACATTTTTTTAATGTGGAAACTCCCTCTGGGACAAAAACCACCTGAACGATTTTCTAATAATTCTTTAATCTTCAACTCTAATTGAAAAGAAATCTTGATCTTCATAGAATGTAGAAAAATATTCTTCTCCGGCTCCCACTAGATGGACTCTCCAACGCTTGAGATTCTTCAGTAGTCAACTGGACGGATGCCCCAACACCCAATGAGCTACAATTCACACTAGCACCACCCTACCACCCTAAATTTTTCATTGGCTTGAACCTGTTGGTGACTTCAAGCACCATCCTAGCACCAACCTACCACCCTATAGAAGAATAAAAGAAGAATGGATTCTCGTACCAAGGAAAGTGGTCCACTTTACAATGATATAGAATGATGTATAAGAAGAAGACACACTAGAGCGTAACCCCAACTATGACACAACCACCTAATGATGATCCTAGACCTCTCGACACTACCTCTTCAAATCTTGCCAGATAGACACTTGTATGACTTTTACAATGATTCTTTTACAATGACTATGTACAATGATACTTTTACAATGACTATATGCAATGCTACCCACTTGAAGACTTCATGTGGTGAACTTCTTACCATTATTCTACACCTTGATTGCTGCTCTTGTCATGCTACCATTTCTCACTCTTCATAACAATAGATTATGCATTGATTCTTATCTTGATGAATATATAATACCTGTAAAAATTCTTCAAGGAAATACCCATGACATGATAATAGCAAAACTTACCTCATCCTATAGAGCATATGTCAGTGCTAAACAAAAACAAAAAAATAGAATAGAAAGATCCTAATGCAATTAAGGGATGAACATGCATATATATAAGATACTTACCTGGATCCTACCTCTACTACATCATTTTGTTGCACCTTGCTCTTTGTTGCCCTAGAAAGTTTGGTCCTTTGCACCCCTTGACAACACTTGATCTAATTTTTTTTCTTTCCTTCTAGGAGTACAATATTAAATCTGATGTATCTCTGTGATTTCAAATCCCCAATATGTGATCTTTGTTCTTGTATTATCACTCTGAGTCTTCTTTC
The DNA here is from genome assembly GCA_000404065.3 of Pinus taeda. Taxonomy (NCBI): domain Eukaryota; kingdom Viridiplantae; phylum Streptophyta; class Pinopsida; order Pinales; family Pinaceae; genus Pinus; species Pinus taeda. The sequence continues at coordinate 140,814 of APFE031293328.1, forward strand.
CAATGCCAAATGTTTGATCTGATTTGGATTGTTCAAGGCACAGTTATGCCCAATCTCTCACAATGACCTAATTATGTACTAGTTTGGTAAAGTGAACTTGTACGACATGCCACGTGTCATTGTTTACTCCTTAGGCTCTGAAATTTATACACATAAAAATACATTTCGTGCACTATCTACCACTTTTTAAATAATTCCAATCCGCTTCTCAAAGAGAGAGTTATGATGCTTTTCCCAAGGTCACCTCTTTGAGATGAAATTCAGGATCTTGAACAAACCCTAACTTAAACAGATCATATCTCCACAACTATAGCGAACCAAGATCTGAACTTGTATCACAATGTTCATCAAGATCTCGGCTCAACTGGGTTTTAATTTTAGCATCTAAGACTTTGCAACAATAAATTTATAGTGAATATTCCACAATCACTACGTTTGGAGGATATATGAGATTTATTTTTATAGAGTTGAGAGGGGCTTCTATAGAGAATGTTGGAGGGATTTTAGGAGCTTAAAAAATTGTTAATTATTGGCTATTCAATGACCAAAATCAATGATAAATTCCATGCCACAACCCCATGGGGTTTTAGCCCACTAATTGGGGTTACTAATTTCAATCTTGAATAACTTACAAACCTTGAGGAATTACGAGGATAAATATATACCGATAGAAAGATATTTTAGAGTAGAGTATTCCTATAATGGTTATGATACAATAAACCATGAATGATGATGTCGAATGTACCTTGGAAGTTTAGGGTCATCCTTTCTTATTCTTGAGTTGACACCAATGACAACCTCAAATCATCTTTAGATCAACAATCTCCCCCTTTGGTACTGATGGCAACACAAGTACTCCCCCTGTGATCGAGGCACCTCTTCCTACTGTCTTATCTCCCCCTTTAACATCAATGGCAAAGGGTAACTCCCACTGGCACACAACCATACTGTGGACTGTACACATTTCCACTCCCCCTTTATTTTCTAAATAAGGAAAATCTAATGAGAATTTGGGAGAATCCCAATCTTCTAGTGAAGATATTCAAATGCTTCACGAGGTAAAGGTTTAGTGAAGATATCAACGATTTGTTCTTTAGTACCAACATATTCAAGTTTGATATTCTTTTCAATGACTTGTTCTCTAACAAATTGATATTTGATCAGAATGTGTTTTTTTTTTAAATGCATGATATGATTCTTGGAGATGTTGATGGCACTAGTGTTATCACAAAAGATGGGAATAAGACTAAATTGTACTTGATGATCTTGCAAAGTTTGTTTCAACCAAAGGACTTGAGTACAACAAGCTTCAGCTACAATGTATTCCTCTTCCACTATAGATAACGAGATTGAGGTTTTCTTTTTACTCAACCATGATACGAGATAACCACCTAGATAGAATTTTGATCGACTAGTACTCTTACGATCATCGACGCTTCCTGCCGAATTTGCATCTATAAAGGCTTGAATAATGAGATTGTTTCCCTTGGGATACCACAAGCCATACTCTATTGTTCCCTTTAGATATCGAAGAATTCTTTTGAAGGAAATAATCTGTGATTCTTTTGATGCTGCTTGGAATCTTGCTACATGACCAACTACTTGCATAACATCTGGTCGGGAGGCTGTTACATATAGAAGACTACTAATCATAGATTTATACAACCTCTGATCCACATCCTTAGATTAGTCGTATATTCTCAATTTGAAACCTGTTACCATCGAAGTGTGGAAGGGATTTAAATATTCCATTTTGAATCTCCTGAGCATTTCCTTGATGTACTTTGCTTGACATATAAATATTGCTTTCTCTTGCTAATATATTTGAAGCCCTAAGAACTATGTCAACTCACCAAGTAAAGATATCTCGAACTCACTTTGCATCTTTGTAGAAAATATCTTACTTAGTCGATCATCATTGCTACCACAAGTTATATCATCCACATATACCTCAACGATTGTTAAATTATCTTTATCTATTTGTACGTAAAGATTGCTATCAACAATACCTTTCTTGAACCCTTGTTGACATAGATATCCATCAAGATGAGCATACCATGCTCTGGGAGCTTGCTTGAGACCATAGAGAGCCTTCTTAACCTACAAACATAGTCTTCTTTTTCTAATAGTAGAAAAAATTCAGGTTGTTTGATGTAAACTTCTTTTTCTAATTCACCATTCAGAAATGCTGACTTAACATCCATTTGTTATACTTTTATTTCTCTTAAACATGCATAGGTGAGAAACATCTGGATGGCTTCCATTATGGAAACTAGTGCAAATGTTTCGTCAAAATCAATTCCTTCCACTTGTGCATAGCCTTTGCAAACCAATCTTGCTTTGTTTATGGTAACATGTCCATCTTCATTCAATTTGTTCCTAAACACCCATTTAGTCCCAATGATATTTTTATCTTTTGGTCTTGGAACTAATTCCCACGTGTTATTCTTCTTGATTTGATCCAATCTTCATTCATAGCTGCTACCCAATGTTCATTCTTGCTGGCTTCCTAAAAATACTAGGCTCAAAGGTTGTTAGAAAAGTAATGTGAGCTTATTGTGATGAACGAAGATGTCGACCTTTTCTTGTTCCAATTCCTTCATTTATGTCACCAATGATTTGATTTGATGGATGGTTCTTTTGAATCCATTCTTTTGTTCTCTTTGGAGGAGCTTCTTGTTGTTGTTCCTATATATCTTGTTGATCATTATTTACTTCTTCCTCATTGACAGTTTGCTTCTTGTTCTAGAATTTTCTCTGTACCTTTCTCAGTCTCTGTCTCAAGTTTCAAAGATTATAGATCCTCATCATTATTCGTCAAATGTAACATTTATGCTCTCCACTATCTGTTTTCATCTTAGATTATAGAATTTATAGGCCTTAATTTTGCGTGAGTAACCAAAAATATACCTTCATCAACACGTGATTCAAACTTACCCAACTTTTGATATTCTCTTTTGATATAACATTTGCTTCTGAAGATTCTGAAATATTTTACATTAGCCGTTTTTCCTTTCCATAATTCATATGGGGCCTTATTGCAATCATTTTTTAGAAGACTTTTGTTGATAATGAAGACTATTGTATCAATTACTTGAACCCAGAATTTTTCATCCAATTTTGAGTCATTCAGCATTGTTCTACCCATTTCCTCTACGGTTTTGTTCTTTCTTTCAGCAACTCCATTTTGCTGAGGTGTTCATGTTGTTGAAAATTGTCTTTTAATTCCATTTTCATCACAGTATTGTTGAAATAATTTGGAAGTAAATTGTCTGCCATTATCTGATCTTAGACACTTTATTTTCAAATCAATTTCATTTTTTACCAACTCCTTGTAGATCTTCAAGCACTTAAATGCTTCAAATTTTTTCTTTAGGAAACTGACCGTTGTCATCCTGGTATAGTCATCTATCATTAACATGAAATCTAATTCCCCATCTAAGCCTTTTGTTCTCATAAGACCACATAGATCAATATGTATCAATTCCAATGGATGTGATGCAAGGCGTTCTTTTGTTTTAAATAAGAATTCTTTCTGCTTGCCGTGCTGACCGGGCTCACATAGTGTGTTGGAAGGTTTTGATATTTTCGGCATTTCTCGTACTGCTTCCTTTTTTCTTATCTTGACAAGATTTTCAAATTTTATGTGACCCATTCATTTGTGCCATAACCAATTTTCATCTTCTTTAGCTATTAGACATGCTTTAGTTGCTTCATCCAGAACATATATGTTGTTTGGAGCTCGACTTGATGTAGCCACAATTTTACCATACCTTCCTTTCTTGATTTCACATTTTGTGGAGTTGAATAGCATTATGTGTCCCTGGTCACATATTTGTCCAACACTAAGCAGATTGTGATTCAAGTTTTCAACCAATAGAACATTATTGGCTAGAGAATCTTTGCTTCCGAGACTAATGGTACCTGATCCTATAACATTTGAAGATCCATCATTTCAAAAGGACATGATTCCATCCTTCTTCTCTTTCAGAGATACAAATTTCTTTCTATCTCCAGTCAAATGCGTTGAGCAACCGCTATCAACATATCACACATCTTTGTTGTTTTGAACCTTGAGAGCAAGAGCACAATTATCAGTCTTATTCTTCTTCCATGTTCATTCATTTTGTGGCTTCGAAGATTCTTTTGGAGGATTTTCAAGTCCGTAGTCTCTAGCTGCGTGTCCGAAGTTTTGACATTTGTAACATTCAATATTATTTCTTAAATGTTCAAATATATTGAAGTTTCGTTGAGATCTGGGAGGTTCATATTTGATAGATCTCCTAGAATTTTATTGGTTTGTAGGGTACATGTGACATTCTAAAACTTTATGACCAAATTTTCCACATGAATAACAATAGCCATGAAAAATATGTTGGTACCTGGATGGAAATCTTTGTCAAGGAATTGTCTTCCAAGGTTGTTCTTGCGAATCTTGTCCAATGAAGTCTACATGCCTGTCAGATCTCATAGGTTCATTGTATTTTGTTGTATATTGTCCTACTTATTCTTCTTTGTAACCAAGGCCAGTTCTACCATTGTAAGATCGTTGATTGTTGATGAGTTCTTCCAACGCCCTTGAGGTGTTGGCATAGTTTTGGAATTTTTTCCCTTATTCACTTCCTTACGTAGCAAGACTACTTCAACTTCTAATGCTTCCCTTTCTTGGTTTCTTTCTTCCAACTTCTTTTGAAGTGACTCCAATACATTTGTGTTCTTCAACTTCAATTTTGAGACCTTGAACTTATTCTTCAAGAGTATTGGAGTGAATCTTCTTAGCCTTGAGCTGTTTTATAAGCTTGATTGCCTCCTTAGAAAATTCTTCTATGGTCAACCCTTCTTCTTTTTTGTTTGAAACCTCTTGCTTATTATGCTTGGCCATAAAAAATACTCTCTCATTGGCTTCTTCTTCACTGTCATTGTGTTCATCGGATGATGAGCTATCTTTGTAGAGAGAAAGTTCATTTTGAATCCTTTCTTCTTTCCTTGCTTGTTGAATTTATTAAATCCTTTCTTTCCTTTTGAGTTTCCACCACTTATGTTCAGACATTTTGCTGCGAAATGCCCAACCTCACCACAACTGAAACATATCGATGGAAGTTTACCTTTGAATTTTCCCTTACCAATTTTTAGTTTTCTCTTAAAGTAAGAATATTCTCCATCTAAAAACCTTCTTCATCATCTTCCTTTTCTTCAAACTTGTATGCGTAGGTCTTTTCCTTTGAAGGTTGTTTTTCCTTATTGGTTTTATTAGACGTAGTGAACGCAATTTCTAGATGCGAAGTACCCTCTTCTTCATCAAGTCTCATTTCATATGCTATGAGAACTCCATGTAATTCCTCTTTGTTGAGTTTGGCCATATTTGCACTGTATTCTAAGACCAGTACCTTTGGGTTGAACCTTCTTGGTAACATTCTAAGAATCTTTCGTATTATAGTCTTCTCGTTAGCAGGCTCTCCCAATCCTTCCAGAGTATTGGCTATTTCATCAACGTGTTGGAAGTATGCAGCAATGTTTTCATCTTCTTTCATTCTGAGTTACTGAAATTCTACTCTGTATATTTGAAGCTTTGCTTCTTTGACATTTGTGTCACCTGAATATATATTCTGAAGCTTGTCCCATACATTTTTGGCGGTTTTACAACCCAACACCTTATGATAAGCAGATTCAATAAGTCCACTGATAATAATATTCTTTGCTTTTGCATCATTTACCAAATTCTTCTTAGCTTGTTCATCCGTGGTTGGTGTAAAGCCATTTTGAATAGTGTCCCATACTTCATAACCTTACACGAAGAGATAGACCTCCATTATTCCTTTCCAGAGTGCATAATTATTTTTGTTGAACATATGTACACCATTCTTGGTATGCTCCATGATCTCCTTCCAGTTGTTAAACTACTACTGAAGGAACCAAGCTTTGATACTAATTGTTGGAAATACTGGGGGGGGTTAATAAATATTCCTTTCAATTGGTATTATTATTAATCTTTCAGAGAATTAGTTAATCTTCAATTATTATCAGTGTTTGTTCAATGATAGTAGTAAACAAAAGGAACACAAATGCATACAGTTTTTAATGTGGAAATCCCCTCCAAGACAAAAATCACCTGAATGATTTTCTAATAATTCTTTAATCTTCAACTCCAATTAAAAAGAAAGCTCCAACTTCCTAGAATCTATAAAATCATTCTTCTCCAACACCCACTAGATGGATGCTCCAATGCTTGAGATTCTTCAGTAGTCAACTGAATGGATGCCCCAATACCCAATGAGCTACAATTCACCCTAGCACCACCCTACCACCCTGAATGTTTCACAGGATTGAACCTGTTGGTGACTTCATACACCAGCTTATCACCACTCTACCACTCTATAGAAGAATAAAAGAATAATAGACTCTCGTACCAGGGAAAATGGTCCACTTTACAATGATATAGAATGATGTAGAAGAAGAAGACACACTAGACCATAACCTCAACTATGACAAAACCACCTAATGATGATCCTAGACCTCCCAACACTACCTCTTCAACTCTTGGTAGATAGACATTTGTACAATCTTTAGAATGACTTTGTATAATGATACTTTTACAATGATTGTATGCAGTGCTGACCACTTGAAGACTTCATGTGATGAAATTGTTGTCATTGCTCTACACCTTGATTGCTGCTCTTTTCATGCTACCCTTTCTCACTCTTCAGAACTTTAGATTATGCATTGAGTAATCTCTTGATGTATATATAATACCTGCAAAAAGTCTTGAAGGAAATATCCATGACATGATAATAGAAAAACTTACCTCATCCTGCAAAGCATATGTCAGTGCTAAACAAAAACAATAAATTAGAATACAAAGAACCTAATGCAATTAAGATATGAACATGCATATACACAAGATACTTACCTAGATCTTACCTCTGCTACATCATTTTGCTGCACCTTGCTCTTTGCTGCCCTAGAAAGTCTGGTCCTTTGCATCCCCTGACAACACTTGATCTAGTTTTTTTTCTTACCTTCTAGCAGCACGATATTGAATCTGATGTATCTCTTTGATTTCAGATACCCAATATGTTATCTTCATTCATGTTGTAGCCATTTGAGTCTTATTTCGAATGCCATAGGTCTGACCCAATTTGGATTCTTCAAGGAAAAGTTATGCCCAATCTCTCACAATGACCTAATTATGGACTAGTTTAGTAGATCAAACTTGTACAGTATGCCATGTGATACTATTTCCTCGTTAGGATTTGAAATTGATACATAGAAAACTACATTTCGTGCACTATCCGCCATTTTTTACAGAATTCCAATATGCTTCTCAGAGAGAGAGTTATGATGTATTTCCCAAGGTCACCTATTTGAGATGAAATTTGGGAGCCTGCAAAAACCCTAACTTCCACAGATCATATATCCTACAATATAGTAAACCAAGATTTGAAATTAGTTCATGGTGTTCATCAGGAGTTTGGCTCAAATGGGTTTTAATTTCAGAATCTACGATGTCGCAAAAAAAAGTTGTAGTGAAAATTCCACGATTACTACTTTTGGAGGATATATGAGATTTATTTTTATAGAGTTGAGAGGGGCTTCTATAGAGAATGTTGGAGGGATTTTAGGAGCTTAAAAAATTATTAGTTATGGACTTATTCAATGACCCAAATCAATGATAAATTCCATTCCACAACCCCATGGGGTTTTAGCCCACTAATTGGGGTTACTAACTTCAATCTTGAATAACTTACAAACGGTGAGGAATTACAAGGAGAGCTATATACTGATAGAAAAATATTTTTGAGTAGAGTATTCCTATAATGGTTATGAGATGAGAAACCACAAATGATGATGCACAATGTGCCATGGAAGTTCAGGGTCATCCTTGGTGTTTCCTGGGTTGACATCAATGACAACCTCAAATCATCTTTGGATCAACAAACATTTGGCAGCAAAATGCTATGGAGTGGATTGAAACATCCCCCTACAACTCTTGGTGTTGCTAATGTTGATTAGAAAAGATAGGAAATCAAACTTACAACAATAAAGAAATCATTTAACAATGTAAATCAAATCTTTGATTAAATGAAATCAACACATTAACATGAAGACTTAATCATTCAATCAATGGAACATTGCTACTGAAATATCAAAAAGAGTACATTAGCTGTGTAAACAAATTATTACTGCATAAAAGAATTAAAACGCACACACACTGCAACTAAGGGAGCTGTGAGCAAAGGGGACCCTCCTTCGCTCACAACCCCTTCAAAATTAAAAGGGCTTGCTTAGTAGAATGGACAAAACATAAATTATTATATTAATATGAAGATATCAGAGCTGAGTACAATCTAATATGTGTTATCAATAAATCCAACCCAACCCCTTACAATATAAAACATAATCATATTTATACAAGTTCAAGATCCCATATTTGGATCGAATGAGGAAAACTAATAATTTGAGTTATTAGCTATCAATACTGGTACAGACTATCAAAATTAGCTTTACTGATTCTAATCCATGACTGAAAGCATGGATTAGACAAAATTCATTACATAGATGGAGTTTTCCCTCATGTGGCCAACGAGAAGAGGTTTGTAAATCTAGGTAGTTTTGATGGTGGATTTGAAACAACCAATAGGACAACATCCATGCATGATGAATTCCCCACAAAACCCATGTTCTCATTTGATTTGGAAGTGAGTGGAACATGGCTCACGGCTGATTTTGTTGCAGGAAATCTGGGTGGTTGCAGGTAATCTATGTCTATGGGAATTTCGGAGCGTTTGTAGGAAATATGACTGCATGAGCTATCTACAGGAAATTGTGGGACTATTTTGAACCAAAGCAAATTTGCATAAGCTTTCTAGATTAGTTGTCATGATAATTCAATAAGGAAACAACTAGCTTAAGGAATGCTTAAGATTAAGGTAAAATGACACTTTTTTTATGTTAATTTGCATACCTCAAGCATATAGCACCCTTTTGGCCAAAACCTAGATGATATAACCGAATTAAGAAAAATTAGGGTTTAAGGAGAGTTCAAAATGGGAGAGGTAAAGTCTAGGAAAGCTATCCAATTTAGGAAAAATTTGGTCTCAACATCTCCCCCACACCTAGCTTCTTGCATGTCCCTTATGCAAGAAAAAATGTTGCACCTTCAAAAAAGGAAATCAGTCCTTATTTTGGGTTGCAGCTACTGTAGCCAACTGATCCAATTGGTTCCACTAGATTCTGCTAGAATTTGACCACTGTATAACTCATTTTTCTTCTTCATATGATCAATCTAAGCCTGCTTCTTCTTCATGATTCGAGCCACCTTTTGAAGTCATTCCTCATTCTTTTTGCATGCATAGGCTATTTTGTTTTAGAGTATCATTCTCCTTCCTCAAAGCCCATTCTGAAATAGTGAGCTCAGTGATAATCTCCTCTAATTCCTTACAGAGTGCTTTTTCTAGGGAGTTACTTCCCCTTCATGATGTCCTTGGAAATATTGGGGCATACCAAGGTCCTCCTTTCCTTGTTGTTCCTATGCTGTTTCATTTTTGCTTCCATGTAACAGGGGATATTGGAAGGACATCACTTCTCCACTAATGAATTCATTTACTCTACCTTTTCAGTTGAATCTTTTCTTTCTTTTTATCAGGTGTCTTGGGAAATACCTCCCCTTCTGTAGTATCCTTTATAGCTAGCTAGACAACTTGGCTCCTTGTAAATCTCTTAGCCGAGGTGGAGGTGCCCTTCAACTTAGGATTTTTCCTTGTAGTCTCCCTAGTCACCACCACTTCTTTGTCCTTTTATTCCGCCTTTGTCTATGGCCCATGGGCCCGTGGCTTCTTCCTTGGTTTTTTTGCTGGCTTTTCCTTCGTGGGCTTTGAAGAGTTAGAGTCTTCATCCTCTACGAAATAATTCTCGACCAGAAAATCCTCCCAAGTCTTCTTCTTATCCTTTAGAACCTCCATCAGTATGAGTTTTACCAGCCCATGGTGATAGAGGTTTTCCTCCAAATTGGTTGCCTTTTCCTTAGTGACTGCCGATATTTTTATTAAGGAAATCCTTAAATAATATGGAAAATTCAATGGCTTATCGTGAAAATGTGCAAGAATCCAAATGTGAAATAGAAATGCGATCCCAAAGTGACCTTCACATGATCTTTGCATGTTATATACTTTTGCAGGAAAAATAACAGGTGTCGATACTTCTCAAAAAGTCCTGTGAAATCCCTTTGCTCTAGTCACAGTTTGAATGCTTCTTCCAGAGAAAGGGCATGCACATACCCTTATTTAAATGTTTATTCTTAAACCAACATTCCCCCCCTATAGAATTCTACATGCCTAAGCCACCAAACCCTCTGTTAATCTGAACTGGACATTCCTGACTTGTGCCTTGTCTCCATTCAAATTTAGGGTGGACTTTGTAACCTCTAAATTTTTGAAACAATGGAAACCACCCTTATTTCTTCAGTCTCACTTTACTCCAAGGGTTGGCTTCCAACATTTTAGGGCCTTGTGGCTCTAAGCGAACAGGGGCACATAAATTTGACATAATGAAAGACGGAAGAGATAGGATGCATGCAACTCACAGAAATGTTGTACTAAGGCTTTGCAATGGAACACTCGAGAAGGGAAGGTCAAATTTTAAATATCATAAAGCACAGAGATTTCAAGAAATAGGTCATGATCATGATTATCATTATGATCCGACCTGCCGAAGGATATCGAGAGTACAACCATTGGTCATGTCAGAATCATGATAATCGGGTATGGAGCTAAATTTATGATGCAACTGTTTACAACTGTGTTTTACCGCAAGGGTCACCATAGCTTAAATCATATTTTTTTTTAAATTAAGTTTCAATTACCCCTTACCTTAAGTGTCATGTCACTAGCTATACCTTACTGAGCTTACCTTCCAATGGTCCAGTCCTTGGATGATGTTTTCTTGTTTTGTGAAATGATAACCCACTTGAAAGTTAAATCAGACGTATAGTCTCATAATTCATGACCTCAACCAATAATAAAACTATTAGTACTTTATCAAATAATTTAAACTAATGTTCTGTCTATGACTTTTGTTCTTCAGGAAACCTAGGACATTGTTGCAAGAAATGGAACCGTGACTGCTAAACATTCTGTAGGAAATTATTCTACAGGAAAAACCATTTCCCCCTCATTTATGTACAGTTCATTTCACATGAGTAAAGGTGCTGATGTTGAATGTGAAAAGATCTCATTGGATTACCAGCCATTGAGGTCAACTGTTAACCAATGCGAGGCCCATCACCATTAATGAGACTGAGGACCAAGATACCCTGATGCATCCTATTGAGTGTGAATTTATGAGCTATTGCCGAACCCCTTGTAGGATCCAGTAGTCAAGAAGAAATAGTGATTCTGCATTGCTGCTAGCAAGATAGTCTTTCATTAGAGAATACAAGCTTCAAGGCATCATAAGACTTTGATCTTACACCTAGATAATTTGTTGATTTCGATGGGCCAATATTGTTGGAAGGAGGGCCTTAAGAAATCCCACATTAGTCCAACATGAGTAACCCAAAATTAACTAAAAAACAAAATTTATTGAGAGGATCCCAAAGGATCTACTGACCTGTAGATTTAATGAGCCCAGGGCAGTCCGTGCTCTCTAGATTTCAATTTTAGAGAGTATAAAATACTTGGAAAAGAAGACTCCAAGGGGGCTCCTTTTCCGTAACAAGTCCATTGGGCCTAGAAAAAGGAATAAACATGTACCCAATAGAAATTCCTCTCATGGTTTACTCAGCATGAGGACAAACAAAGTGAGCTCATTGTATCATCAGGAAATTAGGAAGAGATAGTGGAAGGAATGACTCCTTCTCTCACCATTTCCAACTCTTTTTTCTTCACAATTTCTTCCAAAAATTCCTCTTTAGATTGGGGTTTTTGATATAACTTGAGTATGTGTCCATTCAACAAGAAGGTAACATTCCCATCATCAATGGTTTTAACCTGAATAGATCCATTACCAAAAACTTTCCCAATTTCATAGGGTCATAGCCAATGTGTGTTGAATTTCCCTTTAAAGTTCTTAAACTTTGATTCATACAACAAGGCCCAATCTCCCTTTTTGAATTGCTTCTTTTTAATTTAATTGTCATGCCATTTAGCCCATTATTGTTCAATCAAGTTATTCTACTGAAAAGAATCTTTCCTAATCTCATCCAACTCATTGAGCTACAAGATTCTCTACTGCTGAGCTTCATCAAGGTCTATACCCAAATCTACTACCATTTTAAAAGTTCTAATCTGAAGTTCAATGGGCAATAAAACTTGCTTTCCATACACCAATTCATACAGAGAGAAGCCAAAGGTCTTTCTCCATGTGATCCTGTAAGCCTGCAATGCTTCAGGAAGTTGGTCAAGCCAATCTTCCTTATGTAATTGCACTGTCTTGGTAAGGATTGTCTCCAGCACCTTATTTTTTGATTCCACCTTCCCATTGGCCTGTGGATGATAAGGGGTGGACTTTCGATGAGTAATCTGATATTTTTGCACAATTCCATGCATAAGATTTAACAAAAACTGAGCACCTTGATCAATAACTATCTCCCTAGGTACCCCAAATCTCACAAAAATACTAGAGAAAATAAAATCTACCATTGCTTTCTACATTTCTCTAGGTAGTGCTCTTGCCTCCACCCACTTTGTAACATAATCAATACAAACTAAAATATACTTCTTACCTTTGGACATAGGATTGATGGGACCTACAAAATCAAGAGCCCACCTCTCAAAAGGTTCTATGAGAACTTGTGGCTGCAAAGGCATCTCGTCTGATTGTAGAAGCCACCCCATTCCCTAGCATCTATCACACTTCCGGACATACTCTTTTGCATCCTTAAAAAGACTTTGCCAATAGTAACTTGAGTGAAGGATCTTATAGGATGTCCACTTTTATGCAAAGTGTCCTCCACAAGGTTCATCGTGACAGGCTCTCAAGATGTCATAGATCTCACCTTCCTTGACACACCTACAAATAATCAAATCAGGTCCAATGAAAAAGAGATGTCCCCAAATCCAAGAGTAATCAACGCTTTTCCTAATAATTCGCTTTTTTTGATTAGATGAAAAATAAGGGGGAAACTTTCCTATAGTAAGATAGTTGGCCATGTCTGCAAACCAAGGTGTTTTGACAAAAGTAGAAAACAAATTTTCAACAGGAAAGCTATCATTAACAGGAACATCCTCACCTGCATGGTTGAGCCTAGATAAGAAATCAGCTACCTGATTTTCCTTTCCTGGTCTATCTAATACTGTGATGTAAAATTCCTACAGCAACAAAATCGACCTAGTAATCCTACCATTAGTGATTGGTTTGTTCATGAGATATCGAATGGAAGAATTATCGGTGTGTACAAAAACCTCATAGCCCGTGATGTAATGTCTAAACTTATTAATAGTGTAAATTACAACAAGGAATTCTTTTTCAGTTACCATGTAATTCAGTTCTACAGGAGTTAAATTTTTACTCGCATAATAAATAACATGGGTTATAGGATCCTCCTTTTGACCCAATACTGCTCCTATGGCTAAATCAAAGGCATTAGTGGAAATATGAAAGGGTAATTTCCAATTTGGGCCTCTCAGGACAAGTGTTGAAGAAAGGTTTTCCTTGAGTGTATCAAATGAAGCTTAACAGTCATCATTCCAATGAAATTCATATTCTTTAGTCAATAATTTGAAAAATGGAGAGGCTACCTTTATAAAATTTTCAACAAACTTTCTATAGTAGCCTGCATGTCCAAGGAAACTTCAAACTCAGTTTTGACTGGTTGGTGGGGGCATCTTTTCAATAACTTCAATCTTCACCGGAACAACTTTAATTCCTGCAGTACAAACATGATGACCCAAAACAATACCTTAATTCATAATCATAAAATATTTTTCATTAATTAATGAAAGATTAGTTTCTCTACATCTCTGCAAAAATTTCTCAAGATTATGTAAAGCCTCTTCAAAAGTATGACCCATAACTATAAAATATCCATATAAAACTCTACGCAATCGAGCAAAAGGTTAGAGAAAATACCAAGGACCGCCCATTGGTGTATGGCTAGTGTGTTGCATAGACCAAATTATGACTAGACGTCCCTTCTAACTGCTTTGGAAAATTAGTATTAGAAATACAACGATTTATCAAATATTATTCTGAATTTTATTTAAGTCTCATAGCTTGGGCTATTGTCAAAACTGGTCGGGTACATTCTAAATCATGCTCCTCTTCTTCAACCCAATGTGTAATTTATGATCTCAAGAGAGGTTTAGCAGGGGGGATACAAATTAATGTGCTTTGTTTCATCTCCGTGAGTGATGGTCATGTTTCTAGACCTACACCCTATGTAGGTATCTGTCGTGGCTAACCATGGCCTCCCCAAGATCAAAGGATGCCCACCTAAGTTGGTTTTCGGTTGAAGAAATTAAAATTCTATAGGATACTCCCAAGAATATAATGAGATTACAATGCCTTCTAATACCCCCGCTGGCTTTACCTTAGACCTGTCTGCTAGTTCTAACATGGTGGGAGTAGGTAATAAGTCAAAGAATCCTATATGAGATAAAGTCTCCAAAGTCGTCAATTTAATGGCTACACCTAAATCAATTAAAGTGTTCTTTATGGGATGTCCATTGATAAAGCTAGTAACCATAGTGATTCTAGGGTCTGCATATTTTTCAGTAACAAATTCGGTGGACACTAGACTCGCAAGATTTCCACATACATGAATTATAGAGAGTTCTGTATTTTGTCTTCCTGGTTTCTTGGTACATAGTTCCCTCATTGTTTTGGCATAAATTGGGATATCCCTAATTGCTTATAGTAATGGGATCTTAATGCACACATTTCGTAGTTCAAACACAAGATCAAACTTGGGTTGTTTTAATTTCATTTCCAACCTCTCTAGAAAAGGAGGTTCGACCGTATGGGATGAGGAAGGTTCTTGTGGCCTTGAAGTAAGTTGTTCCGCTAGTTCAGGTGTGGTTTCAACTTTAGGCATTTCCAAACTATCTTCCTCTATAATCTCTTCAATCCTTCCAAGCTAAGTCACCACTTTTTCGGATCTAAGTTGAATTTCCTGCAACGACATAGGAAATTCCTGTAATGCAACAGCACAAATTTCTTACAGTGGTTGTGGTGTAACATAGTAGGTAGGAAAAGTGGGATAAGTGACCAATCCAATGTTGTGAACAGATTGGATGGTTTTATTGTTGGGGTTAGACACTGGCTGAGCAGGATGTTGCATGGGATGAGGTTGATTTGGTGGGGTAGGCAACTGAATTTGTTGTTGTTGAGGTTGAACCATTTTCTGCAGTGTGGGTTATGGTGAATAAAAGTTATGAGAGGGAAAATTCTATGCAGTAGGGTAAGAAAATTTCCCCTACCAAGGCTGTTGTGGGGGCCAAGGCTGCTAGGGTGTTGGAATATTCCACGTCTGATTTTGAGTATAAGGAAATTGAAAATGTGATCGAGACATACCTGTAGGACATGGTTGCCATGGTCTTTGAGGTTCCATTGCATAAAGTGCATTGACAGCTCCCTAATCCACTAGATATGTTACTTTAATCTCAGAAAGTGAAGGAAATTGATCAGTGGAGTGCTCAACTTCATAGATTCGACATACCTATATACTATCTGCAGGACATTCCCTCAAGGCATGCTTCTTCCTAAGAACATGAACATGTATTTCTCCAGTTCCTCCTATTTCTCTTGTTTCTTCTTAGCCTGCAAAACATCTAATTATGAAGATAAAGTGCTAAGAATATCAATTTTAAAATTTTCAAATAGATTATGCATTTCATCTCTAGTTACCTTAGCTCTAGCAACTGGCTTGAGAAGCCTGGAAGAAGTATCTCTTTTTCCTCCTCCAACTTTAGAATTTCCTCTTGTATATCGATGACACAGCTCAAACACCTCATCATAACTTAACTTTTATATGTCACCTCCTTCCATTAAGTTCAAAATCTCCAGAGATTCTGGTCTGATTTCCCTGAGAAAAAATGTTCTCTTGGTGTCCTTGCTTAGCTGATTCATCTTGGATCTCTATAGATTGTACTGAAATCTTTCCAGCAAATCCTCCCCACTCTCCCCTTTCTTCTAAGTCATGCCAGATATTTCTTCCCTGAGGTCCCTAGTTTTGCAATAATATTGATATTTCTTCAAGAATACCGTTTTCATGTCATCCTAGGTTGTAATGGAGGTTGAAGCCAACCCCATAAACCACTCGAGAGTTGTATCCTTCAATGTTGTAGGAAACAAATTCATCTTCTAAGCATTGGAAGAATAGTCATAGCTCTTGCATAACATGTCAAACACAAACAAAAAGGCATCATGATCTTCACTGGAGACTCCATGAAAGTTAGGCAAGATTGAGGGAGGAATATTCTTCATCTAAGTTGCTCCACTAGTCTCCCTAATAGGGAATTCAAATGTGAACAAATCCTCTTCCTTCTCATCATAGCCTCCATCTGTATTAACATTTTGTTCTTCATGATACATATTGGACCAAAAAGGAGTAGGACTTTTGTAAACTACATATTCTATGGAATCAATGGTTTGAAATTTTGGTTCTTGAATAGGATTAACAAGGAATTCCTTTTTAGTCTGACCACTGAGTAGAGATGTTGTCTTCCTTGTAAGGGTAGGTTCTAAATGGGTAGCAACGAAAGATTTTCCTACATAAGATTCTAGTGTGTTAGTAGGAATATGTTTTGGGCTTTTTTCAGGACTATAGACCTCATGTTCAGACTCTTCTTCCCTTGTTGCCTTGTTTCTTGCAGACTTCTTTTTCCTTGCCAGTTTATTAGTAAATAAAGTTGTGCTTACACCACCACAAAATAAATTTGTAAATATTGGACCCTAACATCTATTATGTAAACATATTCAAAGAAAACTACTTACCAAGCAATCAGGACACGACTTTGGTGAATTTCTAACCTCTGCAGGTGCGTAGGCTTTGCCCTTCATCTTACCACTTCGGCCCCCCCAGTCCTAAAATTTTAAAATAGTACACATAATAATAAAACACTTTTGGTATTATCCCTTAGCACCTCCCTGACAATGACCCCAAAATGTTGAGTCAAATTATAGAGTTATAATTTGTCAGCATAAATCATCAACCCTGGGCATGTAAGCTTGTGAGATGTTGTGCAAAATATATGCAGGCTTAATACCTTGAGTGCTTATTAATAAAACCAGTCAATCATACACAAAACTAATGCCTCTTTTCTGCATCAACATTTGGCATTAAAAGGCTATGGACTGGATTGAAACATCCCTCTACAACTCTTGGTATTGCTGATGTTGATTAGAAAAGATAGGAAATCAAACTTATAACAATAAAGAAATCATTTAAAAATGTAAATCAAATCTTTGATTAAATTAAATCAACAGATTAACATGAAAAATTAATCATTCTATCAATGGAGCATTGCTGCTAAAATATCAAAAATAGTACATTACTTGTGTAAACAAATTATTACTGGATAAAAGAATTAAAATGCACACACACTACAAATAGGGGATTTGTCAGCAAAGGGGGCCCTCCCTCACTCACAAACCCTTCAAAATTAAAAGGGATTTCTCAGTAGAATAGACAGAACATAAAGTATTACATTAATATGAAGATATTACAGTCGAGTACAATTTGATATGTGCTATCAATAAATCCAACCCAACCACATACAATATAAAACATAATCGTATTATACAAGTTCAAGAGCCCATATTTCGCTCGAATGAGGAAAACTACTAATCTGAGCTATTAGCTATGAATATTGGTACAAACTATCAAAATTAGCTTTATTGAGTCTAATCTATGACTGAAAGAATGGATTAGCCAAAATTCATTACATAGCTGGAGTTTTCCCTCAAGCAGCCAACGAGAAGAGGTCTGCAAATCTGGGCAGTTTCAATGGTGGATTTGAAACAACCAATAAGGCAGCATCCATGTATGATGAATTCCCCACGAAACCCATGTTCTCATTTAGTTTGGAAGTGAGTGGAAGATAGCTAACCACAGATTTTGTTGAAGGAATTCTGGGTAGTTACATGAAATTTGTGTCTACAGGTCGGAGCACCTGTAGGAAATATGACCGCACAAATTTTCTAAGGAAATTGTGGGACTGTTTTGAACCAAAGCAAATCTGCATAAGGTTTCTAGATTAGTTGGCATGCTAATTCAATAAGGAAACATCTAGCTTAAGGAATGATTACGATTAAGGTAAAATGATAGTTTTTTATGTTAATTTGCATACCTCAAGCATATAGCACCCTTTTGGCCAAAACCTAGATGATATAATTGAAATAAGCACAATTAGGGGTTCAAGAGAGTTTAAAATATGAGAGGTAAAGTCTAGGAAAGCTGTCAAAATTAGGAAAAACTAGGTAGCAACAACACTTTGCCATAATATTCTTTCAAGCTTAAAAATGCACTCAAACAATAGATTCTAGAAACTTTGTTTTCAATGAAAGAGACATGCTGAAAATAAGAAACTATGTTAACCCATAAAATATAAAGTAATACCCTACAAATAAAATATAAACAAGGCTTAGTTAAGCACAACTTCCTTCTCTCAACAAGCCTTCCTGCACTCAAAAATCATTAAATTATATCACAAGTGCATGCTTCTCATATATAGATCACTATCAGAATAATGAAATTTACAAGTTTCATAAATTGAATCGAATAATGTGATCAAGGGTGAAAACATTTAATGAATCAAATAACCAACCAAAGGGACATACTCTGTTTTATATCAGCTAATCATGAATCAAATCATAACCTTGGCCCACAATTGTCTTGAACAAAATTTCAAATTTACTTTCCTTTAGGTAACTAGGGTTATTTAGTATAAAAAGGATTCAAATCGGATGCTTATAAATCAAATATGGACACAAGTCAGGTTTGACAATTCATTTAACAATAATTGAGAGTAGTGTTATATTCCTTATAGCCATAGGTTATATTACATCAAACAAAGTTTCCATGGTTCGTAAGTTTATTATTCTTTATGTGGTGACAGGATATGTTAAAATCTTGAAAGATATCCACTCTTATATTGACAATACTTCAAAATTTATGGATTCCATTCACATTTTATAATATATCTGTAGCCACACCTCATAAAACATCAGATCTATAATCAACTACAATTTTAACATCAAAGTGACACTAGCTCAATAACCTTTCAAACATAGAATAAAGTAATATTATAGTTTTATATCCATGATCCAATATATGTAATGGTTCATTGGTTTACACAACCAAAAAAATAAAGTTATTTAGAATAAATCTCAAACTTATAATCCCAAGCTTTCAAATCCAAATACCAAGCGACTAGAATCAAAGTGTTGTGTTAGTATGGAGAAAAAGAGTGTAAAGAACATTATGCACAAATTTATTAAGTTTATAAATAACCCACACAATGCTAATCTAATGTGAGGAGAGTCGAGATAGTTTGGTTCGTCCCTAACCAACCAAATTTCACCCTTTTAATATGAAATTAGATCACAGAATGAAAGAATTCATTAAAATAAAACAGTATATCTAGAAAAAGAACCTGACATCAACAATCTTCTATTAAAATCATATCAATCTTTTACATCACCAACCATATGCTCCAGCTCCAAACCAGAAGTATAGAGTTCAAATAACATCCTCCTTGTCATGCATAGCATGTCTAGGATTTTTATGATGGTTACAAAATGAAATTTGGCTCTAACAACCCAATTTCTCAATTCTAGAAAATTCTTCATTTTTAACAAATTAGCTGTAAAGAATCATGCATAACTCTCAAACCTTGATGAATTTTGGAAAATTTTTATGAGGGAACCTAAATTTCCATGCTTTCAACAAACACCTTTCTTGGAATTTTATAATTCATCTTAATTTCCTTGTAAATCATGCCAAAACTTGATTGCTTAGATACTTTTATAATTCTAGGTTTAACATGATTGTTTTAACAAATCCACCTTAATGATATCACCCTTCGAATCTCCCAAACTGTGATGCATTTTGGAAAACTGATTAATCAATTTCCTATACTAGGAAAAAAACTTGTGTTTTGGAATTTCAATGTTCACTTTCATCTACATGGAAATTGAGGTCAAAGTTGGCAGTTTAAAAATTGTGCGAATATTGGGGCTAATTTGTCAATTTGCTTCTAGAAACTCACACGCGTGACCTAGGTGCATTTTGACTGATGTGGAGGTTTTAGAACATAATTTTTGACAAATAATGTCCTTGGGTTTCCTCGAAAGTGTGCCAACCTATCAAAGCCCCAAATTGGTGTAGGCATGCTACTATAGGAATGTTGGTGTAGGAACAAAACTTGGTGCAATTAATTGTTGATGCATTTGTAACTTTGACTGTTATTTCATACGTCTTCTTAAAAACCTAAAACAACACAAGCACCATAAATAATAACCATTTTGATGTATATTTCATCAATATAAAGGAAATAGGTTAAATAAAGAATAATTACCTGGTCATGCCCCAACAATTGTGTAAAATGAAAATAATAACAATGAAAACCATGAGTAAGCATAGGGTGAAAATGCAGATTAAACACAACAATTCCAGGGCCTAAGAGTACTTTTATTGTTGCAACTGATCTATTAGATCATCTATCTTAGTCAAGGGGTATCTATTCTTGAGTGTGATTTTATTCAACACCCTGTAATCTATACACATCCTCCAAGTCTCATCCTTCTTTGGCACAATGATGATGGGTGACCCACATGGATATGTATTCAGTCGAATGGCACACTTTTCTAAAATCTATTGTAATTGTTTCTTCACCTAAATTTCTTCTATAATAGACTTCTTGTACAACCCATTATTTAGCAATGGGTAGTTTGGCAATAATTGGATCTCATGTTCCACTTCTCTCTTAGGTGGTAACCCCTTGGGTTTTGAGAACACATCCCTATATGCATGTGACTTTTCCTCCATTGTTTTTTATGTTTCATAGTACACCCCTTTAGGGATGCCTTTTCACTTATTGATTCCTCTTCAGACTGAATTTCTTTTAAAAACAATGAAACATAAATCTTGTTGTAACTGATCAATTTCTTGGCTTGGTTGGCTCTTACTAGTTGATATTGATTAGATCTCCTTGACGAGTTGATATTGATTAGATCTCCTCATGAATATTTCATCTCACATGTACATGTATGGACTCCAAAACATGACTCCACATACATCAAGGGGAGGCACATCTATATCTACTTCATCAATAAATCAACATTGATAGAAAATCTATTTTTACATTGTTTGTTACCTGTTGGATACCTATACCAATAGGTTTCATATTTCATGATTGGCAAATGTAAGTGCCAAATATGCTCCATTTTGCTGTCACAAAGGTTTCATATTTTACAAAGAAAAGAAGGTCTACATGGGCCTGCATTTTCACAAAGTTTATAGATGACCCAACAGTCTAATCTGGATCATGCTATGTTTTCAATTTATGTTGTAGAATAGAGAATGACATCTGTCCAAACGGTTTAATCTTGGCAGATCAGTAGCTAGGCAGAGAAGCTAAGGTTCCCAACTGCTTAATCTGGGACCTTGGAAGGAATAAGGGTTGTATTAGATAGGAAATGAAAGCAAAAAGCCAGTGAAAAGAAAAAGGCATTCAAAGGGTTTGCAAGTCCAAATGCACCCTCCAAGAAGGAACAAAAAATGTTAGGAGAACTAGTTGGGTAGGTAGATGGGGTTGCAGAAGTGCTGTCTCTTTCAAGACCAAAGTTGCTGAAACATCTACAGGAAAAGCAACACACTGGAGCATGACTAACTCCCTTGTTTTCATTTGTATATCACTCATTACTAACACCCCTTCCCAAGCTGTACAGAGCACAAAAGTTTATATCTTTGTCATATTCTTATGGCTTTAAAGGCCACATTTCTTGTGCAAAAATCTTTTCATTTTGATCTACTCTTGATTTCAAGTTATTTTCAAAAGAAAACTTGGTTGAACTAGCCCTCATTCATACGTTCCCTCCATATTAACAACTAACTCTATTACTTAGCTCCCTATACCCCACTATCCCTATTATTATAAACACCATGGTGTATAAACCCCACAATGTATAAATATCCCCTCCTTGGCACTATAGCCATATGTTCACTCCCTGAGAATTGAATTAACACCTGGTTAAGGTCAAGAACCCATGTTCCACATTTTGCTCCATCTCAACCGGTTTCCCTACCCAAAAGTTCCATTTTGACCTTAAAAACCCTTGAAAAACCTTTTAATCCCATAAAAATCACCCAAGGGCGGAAACTTTATGAAATCATCCTTCCCCCACCTTACCCTAATGTCGGGAGCTAATTTACCCTTTCATGCTGTATAAAAACCCATTGGACCCCTTTCCCTATAGTTTTTGCATTCATAAAGATTTATACCTAAACTTTGTATAAAACCCGCAAATTTCATGTTTTCCTAAGGATTGGCGGACCGTGTTATTTTGGTAAGCAAAACTATTGAAAATTCTTCAAAAAAATCAATTAGCATATGGAGGGTCCCGCCGTCACGTTTGCCGAGAAATGTCATTGTTTAAAGTTCGCCCACGCACAGTTACAGCTCGTTCAGATTACCCGTCCGATGACCGTCAGATGGCGCTTGTCCCAGATCTACGGTTGGCGTTGATTTCGGGAAATCCCGACGTCCGAAAGTTAATAAAAGCAGCAGTTACAGCCCGTGCAAGTTGAGCGCCCGACAGCCGTTGGATCGCGCGCCTCCAGATCGACGGCCCACATCAATATCGGAGGACCCTACACATCTGACAGATACCTTCCGATATCTCTCAGACGCTTACGTCACGCGGGGACAGATGGCGCGCCCAAGTTCCATCGGAGCCCGTCTGACAGTTTCTTCGCCGTACAGGAAGGGTCCCGATATGGTGACACCTGTCCTGTCCACGTCCCCGTCCGGCTGTCTCGCACGTCACCACCACGTCTGCCCACCTCGTCCATCATTCGCCCACGTGGTCACCACTTCATCGCCCCCGTGGACCGGTCGTTGACCGCCACGTCACCCGATGACGTCCTGCTGACGTCATCCAACCCGGTCCCCCATGATGACGTCATGCTGACGTCATCCAAAAAGCACGCCAATAAAACTAAAAAGCCATATTTTCGCCGTTTTTTCGCAATTTTGTCATATTTTTCAGAAAAACATTGCTCCGCTGTCTGCATGTAATTCACGACGACCGTTCAACCAGCCAGCCCGCGACCATTTTCAAAGAATCCAGCGCGCTAACCCAACTATTTCTTCAGTCCAGGCCATTGTTTAACAGGTATTTGAGTCTTCGTCCTCCTGCGAACTGGTTTTTTCTTAAAATTCTTGTAAAATCCGCTACAAAAGGCCATAAGATTGAAATTCCACCGATAAACCAACTGTATCCTACCCTTATTCGATCGTTTAGAGTTAAAACACAGCGACGGAGACCTCATTTAGACTGCAAATTCTGCTAAAAACCTACCCTGTTCGCGCAATCGTGGACTTACTGCATTACTCCCAAACTGTCAAGGGAGGTCTGTCCCACTGCAGAAAGCCCTTCCCAAAAGGCCCAGCATTGTTATCCTTGACTGTGCACCAACCCTGTTAAATTCAGTCCCCCTCAATTTCACTGTTTCAAGCAGCATACCCGGCATTTCAGAGATTGCTTGGATCAAACATGGATACCCCTGCAGTCCTTAATGTCACTCCTCTAAATGCTCCTCAGAGAGAGCTAGACTGGCAGGATTTGGCAGACCTGGATTACCAGATCTCGGAAGACTGCCGATCAGGATGCACATTTCACATTCACCTGCTAAATGAGTTCAGAGCTAGGCACAGAGATGGAACAGATATCCTAGGCATTTGGGAGTCTTCCCTCCCAAATTTTAAAATGCCCCAAGTCACACAATTCCCTGACCTCATCTACTTATGTGCCAGTTGTTATGATCCAATACAGAGGGCTGTAATGAATCCCCAGGGTGAAGTTGTATTCTATACCACCCCTCAGGCCATCAGGGATATGGTTCAATTCAAAACTCACAAGAAACTGGTTCCGCTATCCCTGCTGGACTTAATCAACCAAGGGACCAAGATACTCACAGAGGCAAAGATCCTGAAATTAAATCAACTGTTTATTAGCAAGTCGGACACAGTGCTGCATCCTCCCATCTTTGATGGATACCTAAATCAACTTGGACTAGACCTGGCCCATATGGTAAGCTTAGTTCTGGGGTATAAATCAATGGAGTTTATAGAGGAAACTGTGCTGGTCATGATGACAATGTTTGCTCCTGGTAAGGCCCCTATCTGCTATGATTATGCCACATACATCTCTGACAAAATACATGAGAAATTCCTGCACCTATCCAGAGAGAGGGTGTTCAGATACACCTCATATATTTATCATCTTATTCTATATCACCAACATGAAAAATTCTCTTTTGAAATTAAGAGAACTGATGCAGCAGGAAACCCAAGATCAGTTGTATACTGGAGCTCAATCTTCCATATCCGTTTTTACTCACCCTATACATATTGTGAGTTCATTGATTTGTTCATTCATCCGGCCCTATCTCTGCTTATGACAGAACCTCCTCCAAGACTCTCTGATGAAATGCAGAGAATTATACAGTTGTCCACTACCTACAGCATAGGAGACTGGTATTTTTACCAGCATCACACTGTGATTAGGATATATGGGTGTGAGTTGCGCCCATTCAGGCTACCCAAATTTGTGCCCATGAGGCTCTTTGCCCTGGAGTATTTCAGACAATTCGGCAATGCCGATCAGATCCATTTTGCAGGGAAGGGCAAGAAGGCACAACTCAAAGTTAAAAACCAGCTTGGTCATTTGGTTTTAAACAAAAGAGAAGGATGGAAGCAGGCAGATAGGATGTTGGAGGGCCTTGGCCTAACACTCAGTTTCCCCTGGAAGCCCTATGACCCCAATGGCTTTATATCTTCAAGAAGATTAAAATATAAACTCTCTAGTTATGAGCATGAGAGCCAGCTCCATATATCAAGACATGCCAACCAGCCAAAGTGGAAGAAAAACACCTTAATAGAGCCTGTATCTCAGGAAGAGCTAGTAGAGAGGGCTAGAAGACATTTGTTAAAAATGGATGACTTGGAATGTCCTCCTCAGGTGCCTGCCCTACCAAGTTCTCATACAACAGCGCCAGCTTCCTCTTCTGCAACACAACAAGGGGCAGCACAAACTTCAGATCAGGGGCAGAACAAAGGTAAAGACAAAGAAATGGAAGAAACAGAGGGCCAACAGGGCCAGCAAGGGCAACAACAGCAACACCAGCAAGAAACTGATCATCAGGATCAAGAAAAGCAAAGAGCAGAAGGCCAAGCAGCCACCCAAGAAAGAGCAACCAATATGGCGCCTCCTAGATAGGATTCTAGGGTAGCCTCTTCTGTCCTCCAAACCCCTCAAAGGGAGGACACTAGCAGAAAAAGAGAGAGGGAGACCCCCCTCACAGAAGGACCAGATAAGAGGCAGAGGCTCAACCCTTTCTCAGAAGAAGAAATGCAAAGCCTAGAGACCTCTGCCAGCTCCTTGCAGTAAGAACAGGATAAAGCAGCACTTGGGGAGGTCAACTCCTCAGGACAACAGCACAATACAGCTGCAGGCATAAAGGAGCAGTTCAAAGACGCCAAAAGAAGGAGTGAGCCAATAAAGATTAAGCTCTATAATCATTTGTTGAATATGGCTCCTCCAAACCAACAAAGGCTAATGGCTGCCTTTGATGTGCAAGAAGGTAAAATGACTATGAGCCATTTTGCCCCTACAGTGCAGCAACCTCAAACAGCTGCAGATTATATAAGGACAAA
>APFE031293331.1:13343-58668 GCA_000404065.3 Pinus taeda
CAATGGGTCAAATGGTTGCCTCTGGCTGAATGGTGGTATAACACTTCCTTCCATACAACAACAAAAATGACCCCATTTATGCACTTTATGGGTATCAACCACCATCCATCACATCATATTTAAGAGAAAATTCTAAGGTTCAGGCAGTGGAACATCACATCGAACATCAACAACAAGTCCTCCAACTCTTAAAGGATAACCTCATGTTGGCACGAAATAGAATGAAACAATAGGCAGATAAACATCACAGTGAAAGAAGTTTTGATGTAGGTCATTGGGTATTCCTACGGCTACAACCATATAAGCAAATGTCCCTCAAGCAAGCTAAGAAGGGTAAAAAATTATCACCAAAGTATTATGGTCTGTACTAGGTGTTGCAAAAGATTGGTACTATGGCATACAAATTGGAGCTTTCTGCAGCTTCTCGATTGCACCCAGTTTTCCATGTTTCATGTTTAAAGAAGGTTATAGGTGACAACCTCCCAGTTCAAAAACTATTGCCAGAACTTGACGAGGAAGGAAAAATTATATTGGAACCGGAAGCAGTCACAGAAACAAGAACTCAACAACTACGAAATCGATCAATTTCAAAGTATCTTATCAAGTGGAAGAACTTATCCACTGAAGATTCCACATGGGAGGATGAGAATTTTATACAGAAGTATCCAAAACTACTCAAGCATTGAGGACAACACTTTTTTGAAGGAGAGGGGCATGTTGGGTCCCTATAATACTAGTGATTACCCCAATACTATTGTAGTTGTACCCCTTATTAATATTGTTGTGCCCCTATTGTCCCCATATTGTTATTATTGTCCCCCATAGAATCCCTCTATTGTTATTTTTGTGGCTTTATATTATTATTGTTAGGTCGACTGGGTTATATTGTGACTCCTTAGACTTCTATATATATAAAGGAGGTTTTGTCATTTGAACCATCCAAGAATTGTTCATGTATGTAATGTAAAGGAGGTTGCCCCCTCGAAGAGGTTGAATTCTAAGGCGTTGATCTATCTTTTCTATCTTTTCTTGAGATAGTTTCATAACAGTAACACCAACATTTTTCAGACCGAAAGGAAGCTTCTGTTGGAAATAATACTGAAAAGGGGGTGAATCAATATTATCAAATCTATAATTTTATTTCCCAAACTGATTTATATACACTACTTCAGCTAACTGAATTAGGGTGTACACGCTATTGTACTTAAAGAAACCAGCATATATGTAGAGAAATTTTGATTTAGACAATTTATCAGGTATTGAGCTTAAACCAATATATCAAAGATTTATTAGAAAGTGCAGTAAAAGAAGAATAAAGCATCACACATAAGTAACACACAGGAACACCAAGATATAAGGTGGAAACCAAATGTGGGTAAAAACCACCTGCTATTGTCGTCTCTGTCTTCTTTTAATAATAATAAAATCTGTTTACAATCTTGTACTGGTGCAGACTCATACCAGTACGTAGGTACCCCCCTACAAAAGGCTACAACCTTCTCTCATTCTCCAGCTACTACCAGAAGGGAGCTACAACCCTCTAGCCCTTGTACTATCCAATATGTTTACTAGTACGTAGGTGCTAGCCTACAGAAAAATCCACTCTTCCACCAGGGACCATGCTTCATAAATTTTTAGACTAGATGTTCCTAGTACACAACAATACACATGAAGGCCTTGTTTCATCCAATTTTCATATTGGACTCATCAACAACATTGAAACTCAGAAAATCATAACTACAATACAACCATCAAATACATCTGCATTAACCAATTACTAAAACTCAATCATCACTTTCTAAATCAACCACACCCCATCATCTCTGAAGCAAATCGCAATCAATCAATATCATCATTCAGAACACTGTTACCAGAAAATACATACCAGAACACAAAGCAGAACCCATAAATTAGCAAGAGCAAACAGAAACAACTGAACCTTTAAACATCATGCTTTATAAGGTATACACTACCTTGATATGATGAACCAACATGTATAGGTTTTTTCACTAAAGCAAACTTGTGTACAGATTTGTAAATGCTAACTTAAAATATCTCAACTATTCCAGACTTCAGTCATACCTAGATCATCACATTTAGAGAATAAAACATGCTTCAGTATTCAAATCTAAATTGTTCAAGATCAAACCACACAATGAAAATACTTTTAAGCCTTTATGATCCTGGTTCATCAACCTTCATCAGTCATATAGATGCCTCCTTAGATTAGATCAAGAAAACCATCAGAAACTCATTATCTTGCATATATGATCTAACACCTCATAAGATATTCAAAAATACTTGCACACTCTTGGCCTAATGATCTTCTCCTCATATAGTTTTAGGCCTTTGTCAATACCATGGACGAAAACTACTTAGGACCAATACCTTGGATGAAATACCTTGGACCAATTACCCTGGGTCAAATACCTTGGACCAAAAACTTTTCTTTTCCAAGATATACATGCTTTTCTTCTATGAAAGTGCATGTGTACATATATACACATTTTGTTTAGTAAACCTGCATGTATATGCAGCTTGGACAAGGTGAACCTATGTATAACTCTATTTCTTCATTCTTTGTAGTATGATTAGTAATTATTTGACCTATTGCACTATGAGCTTTCATCTAAGTGAGTTTCCATAAAGGACAACACCTCTATCATAATGCCAACAATCTCCCCTTTTGGACTTGATGGCAACAACAACACCAAGACACACTCCCCCTTTGACATCAAGGGCAAAGGGTAGACCAATATATATTCTCCTTTTGACATAAATTTTGTTGTTCATGTTCCCCCTCAGTAAATGTTGAATTCTCTAATTGATCTTCCCTTTTGTACGTTCTGAGATACACTAAAACCGTCCATGCTCTCCCTGAGCACAAGTAGAGTCTGCAAAAAAATATTTCCAAATGAATAACATGACTCTATTACTCAACTATGTGAGTATGACCTTCCTATCACCAATGACTCATACATACATCCATTCTCCCAACCAAGTGGGGATATACCAAACTTGACTCATCCACCCAACCAAGTGGGGATATACTAGTTGTTTATACATGAAATAAACAATAAAGATTACATCATCCATCTTATGCAAAGTGGGGATACAAATTACATCATTTGTCCATTAAGGTTCATTTAAAGGTATGAGAAGACATATCACATCTTAGACTTTTACATGGCTTAAGCAACAAAAGGTATAAATATCTTAAGCCGTAGCTAGATTTAGCAACCATATTGCCAACAATGCAGAATATGAGTTAAGGTTAATGCTCCCCATCAACCTATGCTATATGTGCATTATTAACAAATCAAGGCATCTTTGTCAGTTAGATAAAAAATTAATGAACAAGGCATATCAATAGACTGTCATCATCAACATCAGACAGAACACCCATATCAAAGCCTACCCCATTGTTCTCCTTATCAGAAAAACATATACGCCACTCAATTTCATGAAATACGCATATAATAACCTTTCTCTGAAAAAATTAGATTTAACCGTACGATGATGCAGCAACCACTCCCAGCTTTTGTCTGAGATATTCAAATGTTTCTTTGGGCAGTGGTTTAGTGAATATATCAGCAACCTGTTCTTTGGAGGGAACATATTCCAATTTGACTTTTCTTCAAGCACTTGTTCATGTAGAAAATGGTATTTGATGGGTATGTGCTTAGTCTTGGAGTGCATGACTGGATTCTTTGAAATACTGATGGCACTTGTATTATAACATAGAATGGAAATGGGTGGAGTGTATGTGATATGAATGTCTTGCAAGGTTTACATCATCCAAAGTAGTTGTGTGCAACAAGAGGCAGCAACCACATATTCTGCTTCAGTTGTAGATAAGGCATTTGAACTTTGTTTCTTGTTAAACCAAGACACTAACCTAGAACCCATATAAAATGCACCACCACTAGTGCTCTTTTTGTCATCAATACTTCCTGCCTAATCTACATCTGCATATGCATGAAGAGTAATATTTGTATCTCTAGGATACCATAAACCAAAGTCCTAAGTTCCTTGAAGATATTTGAAAATTCTTTTGACTGCCTGAAGGTGTGATTCCTTTGGATTTTCTTGGAATCTTCCAACAATTCCCACTACATGCATGATGTCGGGTCAGATAGTTGTTATATAAAGCAAACTGCCAATCATGGATCTGTAATTTGGTTGGTGTATTGTTGCTTATTCATCATATGAGCTAAGAATACATCCTATTACTATTGGGGTACATACAGGTTTAGAATCTTCCATTCTGTACCTTTTCAAGATCTATTTGAGATATTTTGTTTGTGAAATAAAAATACGATCTTTATTTTGTTGAACTTTTAGACCAAGATAGGTAAGTTCACCAAGCAAGGAAATTTCAAATTCTTGTTGCATGACTAAACCAAAATTCTGACTCATGGATTCTTCATTGCTACCAAAAATGATATCATCAACATAAACAATAATAACTAGCAATTTATCAGTTTCAATCTTTGTATATAGATTGCTATCCGCTAAAACTTTTGTAAATCCTTGTTGGTGTAGATATTTGTCAAGGCAGTAATACCAAGCTCTTGGAGCCTGTTTCAGACCATAGAGGGCCTTTTCGAGTCTGCATACAATTTTTGCATCATTTCCAAGAATGAATCCTTCGTTGTTCAATATAAACTTCTTCTTCTAAATCTCCATTCAACAAGGTTGATTTTACATCCATTTGGTATACTTTAAATTTTTGAAAGATAGAAATAGCAACAAACATCCTTATGGCTTCACGTCTGGCAACACGTGCAAAAGTTTCTTCAAAATCTATACCTTCTTGTTGAGCATACCCTTTATAAACAAGTCTGGCCTTGTTTCTAATGACTTCTCCATTTTCATTTAGCTTGTTTTTGAATATCTGTTTAGTTCCTATAGTATTTTTATCATGAGCTCCACGAACTAATTCCCAAGTATCATTTTTTTCAATTTGCTCAAGCTCTTCATCCATGGCTTTGACCCAGCATTCATCTTTGCATGCTTCTTTTACATTTTGAGGTTCAGTGGAGGATAGTAATGCTAGATAGCTTGAGGTCCCTATAATAGATTTTCTTGTCTATATAGTTGCCTCTGTTTCACCTAAAATTTGAGATTTTGGATGATTTTTCTAAACATACTTGGACGGAGTCTTTTCTTCTATCATTATCTCTTCTTCTGGTGCTTCATTGATTTCTTCTTCAATATGATTTTGATTTGATGTGGGAAAATAATCCCCATTTTCTTCATTGTCATAATCTTTTCTTGATTTTATCTGTTTTGGATCTTTGCAAGCTTCATCAACTACAACATCAATGCTTTTAATAAATTTCCTAAGTCTTTTATTATAACATTTATATCCTTTACTTCTGGAAGAATAACCGAGAAGAATACTTTCATTTGCTCTGGGTTCAAACTTACCAAGTTTTTCATTAGTCCTTTTGATATAACATTTGCTTCCAGAAAACTTAAAGTATTTTACAGTAGGAGTCTTACCACACCAATGTTCATGTGGAGTTTGAGTGTTGTTTACCTGAACATTTTCTTGGTTGAGAATAGTTACAGTAGCGAATACAGCTTTGCCCCAAAAGGTTGCAGGAGTTCCAGATTCATCTAGCCTAGCTCGAGCCATTTTTTGAATAGTTATGTTCATCCTTTCTACCACTCCATTTTGCCGAGGAGTCCTTGTGGTGGAGAATTTCCTTTTTATTCCATGTTGTTCACAAAATTCAAAGAATTCATCTGAGGTAAATTATCCTCCTCGATCAGATTTGAGGCATTTGATTTTTTGATCTGATTCATTTTCAACCAAAGCTTTGAAGGCTTGGAATTTTTCAAATTCTTCATCTTTATGCTTTAGAAAACCTATCCAACACATTCTGGAAAAATCATCAATGAACAAAATAAATTATTCTTCACCACAAGGTGATTTTTTCCTCGATGGTCCACATAAATCAGTATGGACAAGTTCAAGAGGCTTACTAGCTGACCCTTCCTTTTCCATGAAGCGAACTTTGGTTTGCTTGCCAGTTTGACTTGGTTTGCATATTGTATTTTCTAGGATGATGATATTTGGAATATCATGAACAACCTTGAATCTACATTCTTTTCTTATTTGAGAAAATCTTAGACGTCCCAATCTTCTATGCCACATCCAGTTTTCTTTGTTTTTGCTTAGATAGCATTGTTGTTGTCCTCCCTTGAGTATGTATAAGTTGTTTGGAGTTCTTGTACCTTTTATCATAGTCTCTCCTGTATCAAGCTCACGAAC
Organism: Pinus taeda; assembly: GCA_000404065.3. Lineage (NCBI taxonomy): Eukaryota > Viridiplantae > Streptophyta > Pinopsida > Pinales > Pinaceae > Pinus > Pinus taeda. The sequence goes on from APFE031293331.1 coordinate 19,627, forward strand.
AACACATATATTTGATCGAAACACCACTTCATTTCCTTGATCACACATTTCACTGACACTCAACATGTTATGCTTTAGACCACCTACATACATAACATTTATAACTTTAACCTTTTCTTTCAAGAAAACAAAGGCTTTACCTTTTATGACAGCAGGAGTGTAATTTCCAAATGAGACATTCTTTTCCTTTTCTAAGGCATTATATGAGTGAATTTTTTCTTTGTCACCTGTCATGTGTTTTGAGCATCCACTGTCAATGTACCACTGATTTTCTTGTCCTTCTAAATACAAGGCTATACCACATCTTTCTGTTTGAGATTCTTTCCTTCTCCATATCCTGGGATTTAATGGAGTTTGCTCCTTTTGAGATGTTTACTGAAATTTTCTCCTACATTCAAATTCTTCATGACTAAAGTTGTTACAGATTGTGCATTCTATTTCACTTTCAAGAAGAGAAAAGTTATTATAGGAGATTTTCTTGATCCCTATTACTTTTCTCTGATTTCGTGCTTCTTGAGTCATGATGGTTTTGTAAGAAACACATTGAGCAGCTTTATGTCCAAAATTATGACATGAAAAATATTGGCCATTAAAGAAGTTCCTACGACTATCGAATCTATTGACCTAGTGATTGTAGTTTCTATTGATATTCATTTTTGGAGCAAATTGAGTATGATTTATCTGAGGTTGGTTGTGGCTTCTATTCATCCTTGGAGTAAATTGAGTCTGATTTACCTGGTGATCTTCTTTATGCCTTTGCTAACGATTGTTATATTGTTCACTGGTCTTTGTTGCATCAAGATAGCTTTTGGTGGAGGTTGATGGCTTCTATGATTGAGATGCTTCTTCAATATATCCAAGACCTGTCTTTATAATAGGATAATGCTGAACTTTGATAATTTCATTTAAATTTTTTGATCCTTTAGCAAATCTAAGATTGAGAGATTTCGTTTATTCAAGATCCTTTCTTAGACCCACAATTTCACATTCTAGTTTTTCATTATGTTTTTCTTTTTCAACAAGTTGGTCTGTTAAGGTATCTATAACCATTTTGAGTTTAGATATTTCTTCATGAAGGTCTTCCTCTTCTAAAGCATCCCAAAAATTATCATCGTTGTAAGCCATGAGAAGTCTGTAATCTTGTCAAGTTTCATCTTCATCACTATTAGATAAACCATTACTATCTTCATAAGTATAGTAACTCCTTTTGATTACAACTTGTTTTCTATTTCCTTTTGCATATTCCTTTCCTTTTTAAAATTTATCTTTATAAGGAAATCTAGCAACATAATGACCGACTCTACCACAAGAAAAGCATTTGAATGGTAACTTACCTCTAAGCCTTCCAAAACCCCGTTGAAGCTTTTTGACAAAGTTTACCTCATCTTCTTCTTCTGAAATATGTCATGTTTCATTGTGTTCTTCCTTTCCTTTCACTAAAGCTTTGAATGTGGCTTCTCTCATATATGATGGCCCTTATTTTCTCATCTCAAAGGTAGTTGAGATTCCGTGAAGCTGCGTCATAGTGATATTATATAGATCTTGTTTTTCTTCTATGGCAAACACTTTGGATTCAAACTTAGAAGACAAGGATCTCAAAACTTTCTCAACTAAGATAAATTCCTTAATTTCTTCACCCATATTCTTCATACAATTGACAATCTCATATATAGATAGGAAGTAACTAGCTATGCTTTCATCACTATGCATCTTAAGAGTTTCATACTGAATTCTGAGAGTTTGAAGCTTAGCACTTTTTACTTGAGAGTCTCCTTCGTAGCTTAGAATGATTTTGTCCGATATTTCTTTGGCTGATTTGAGCTGCATGACTTTGACAAACTCTTATTGTGACAGACTTCCCAGTAAAGTATTGACAGCTTTCGCATTGGTTTCAAATTTCTTTTTACCTGCCTTATCTGTAGGAATTGTTGTTGGAAATGTATATCCTCCTTCCACAATTTCCCAGACATCTGTTCCAAGCGATTTTAGATAGGTTGTGGTTCTTATTTTCCAACAAACAAAGTTGCTCCCATCAAAAATTGGTATTCTAATGGATCCCATGCTTTCTTGACTATTCATGTTAATGGATCTCCTTTCAAGCGATCAAGCTTTTTCTAAAGGACCTGTTTTGATACCAATTGTTGGAAATAATACTGAGAGGGGGATGAATCAGTATTATCAGATCTACAATTTTATTTCCCAAACAGATTTATATACGCTACTTCAGCTAAGTGAACTAGCGTGTACATGCGACTGTACTTAAAGCAACAAGTGTATATGCAGAGAACTTTTGATATAGATAATTTATCATGTATTGAGCTTAAACCAATATATCAGAGATTTATTAGACAGTGCAGTAAAAGCAGAATAAAGCATCACACATAAGAAACACACATGAACACCAAGATATAAGGTGGAAACCCAATGTGGGTAAAAACCACCTGTTGTTGTCATCTTTGTCTTCTTTTAATAATAAGAAAATCTGTTTACAATCTTGTACTAGTGCAAACTCATACCAATACATAGGCACCTACCTGCAGCAGGTTACAACCTTCTCTCATTCTCCAACTACTACTAGAAGGGAGCTACAAACCCTAGCTCTTGTACTAGCCAGTATTTCTACTAGTATGTAGGTGCCAACCTATAGAAAACTCCACTCTTCTACCAGGGACCACGTTTCATAAATTTTCAGACTGGATACTCCTGGTACACAACAATACACATGAAGGCCTCATTTCATCCAATTTTCATATTGGACCCATTAACAAGATTGAAAATCAGAAAATCATAATTGCAATACAACCATCAAATACATCTACATCAACCAATCATTGAAACTCAATCATCACTTTCTAAATCGACCACAACCCATCATCATTGAAGAAAATCACAATCAATCAATCTAATCATTTCGAACACTGTTACCAAGATACAATCACCAGAACACAAAGCAGAACCCAGAATTCTATAACAAAAAATAGAAACAAATGAACCTTTAAACATCATGCTTTATAAGATTCCGTGAAGCTGCGTCATAGTGATATTCTATAGATCTTGTTTTTCTTCTATGGCAGACACTTTGGATTCAAACTTAGAAGACAATGATCTCAAAACTTTCTCAACTAAGATAAATTCCTTAATTTCTTCACCCATATTCTTCAAACAATTGACAACCTCATATATAGATAGGAAGTAACTAGCTATGCTTTCATCACTATGCATCTTAAGAGTTTCATACTGAATTGTGAGAGTTTGAAGCTTAGCACGTTTTACCTGAGAGTCTCCTTCGTAGCTTAGAATGATTTTGTCCTATATTTCTTTGGATGATTTGAGCTACATGACTTTGAAAAACTCTTATTGTGACATACTTCCCAGTAAAGTATTGACAGCTTTCACATTGGTTTCAAATTTCTTTTTACCTGCCTTATCTGTAGGAATTGTTGTTGGAAATGTATATCCCCCTTCCACAATTTCCCAGACATCTATTCCAAGCGATTTTAGATAGGTTGTGGTTCTTATTTTCCAATAAAAAAAGTTGCTCCCATCAAATATTAGTATTCTAATGGATCCCATGCTTTCTTGATTATTCATGTTAATGGATCTCCTTTCAAGCGATCAAGCTTCTTCTAAAGGACCTGTTTTGATACCAATTGTTGGAAATAATACTGAGAGGGGGGTGAATCAGTATTATCAGATCTACAATTTTATTTCCCAAACAAATTTATATACGCTACTTCAGCTAAGTGAACTAGCATGTGCAGGCGACTGTACTTAAAGCAACGAGTGTATATGCAGAGAACTTTTGATATAGATAATTTATCATATATTGAGCTTAAACCAATATATCAGAGATTTATTAGACAGTGCAGTAAAGCAGAATAAAGCATCACACATAAGAAACACACATGAACACCAAGATATAAGGTGGAAACCCAATGTGGGTAAAAACCACCTGTTGTTGTCATCTTTGTCTTCTTTTAATAATAAGAAAATCTATTTACAATCTTGTACTAGTGCAAACTCATACCAGTACATAGGCACCTACCTGCAGCAGGGTACAACCTTCTCTCATTCTCCAACTACTACTAGAAGGGAGCTACAACCCCTAGCTCTTGCACTAGCCAGTATGTTTACTAGTATGTAGGTGCCAGCCTATAGAAAAATCCACTCTTCTACCAGGGACCACGTTTCATAAATTTTCAGACTGGATATTCCTGGTACAAAACAATACACATGAAGGCCTCATTTCATCCAATTTTCATATTGGACCCATTAACAACATTGAAACTCAGAAAATCATAACTACAATACAACCATCAAATACATCTACATCAACCAATCATTGAAACTCAATCATCACTTTCTAAATCGACCACAACCCATCATCACTGAAGAAAATCACAATCAATCAATCTAATCATTTCGAACACTGTTACCAAGATACAGTCACCAGAACACAAAGCAGAACCTAGAACTCTATAACAAAAGATAGAAACAAATGAACCTTTAAACGTCATGCTTTATAAGGTATACGCTACTTCCATGAGTCGAACCAGCCTGTATACGCACTTTTACCAAAGGGAACTAGCGTACAGATCTGCAAATTCCAATTTATGATGTATACACTACTTTGATATGATGAACCATCGTGTATACACTCTTTTACTTAAGTGAACCTGCGTACAGATCTATAAATGCAAACTTAAAATATCTCAATTATTCCAGACTTCAGTCATATCTAGATCATCACATTTACAGAATAAAACATTCGTGAGTATTCAGATCTAAACTGTTTAAGATCAAACCACATAATGAGAATACTTTTAAGCCTTTATGATCCCGGTTCCTCAACCTTCATCAACCCTATAGGTGACTCCTTATATCAGACCAAGCAAACCATCAGAAGCTCATTATCCTGCATATATGATCCCACACCTTAGAAGATATTCAAAAATACTTGCAAACTCTTCACCTACTGATCTTCTCCTCCTTATATAGTTTTCGGCCTTTCTCAATACCATGGACCAAAACTAGTTAGGACCAATACCTTGGACCAAATACATCAAACCAATTACCTTGGGTCAAATTCCTTGGACCAAAAAAATTGTTTTTCCAAGATATATGTGCTTTTTCTTTTGTGAAAGTGCATGTGTACGTATATGCACATTTTGTTCAGTAAACCTGCATGTATATGTAGCTTGGACAAGGTAAACCTATGTATACCTCTCTTTCTTCATTCTTTGTAGTCTGATCAATAATTCTTTGACCTGTTGCACTGTGAGCTTTCATCTAAGTGATTTTCCATCAAGGACAACACCTATATCATAATGCCAATAGTTTCTTGTAGGCAAATATTCCACATGGACAGATAAAAGCAATTTTATGTTGATCAGTGGGGAAGAATGTTAATCTAGTTATAGCCATAAAAACAGTCTATAAAAGAAAAAATATCACTCCCAGCACATTCATCAATAATTTGATTGATAAAAGGAGTTGGATAATTGCCTTTGTGACATACCTGATTGATATCACAGTGATCAACACAAACAAAGATAGTCCCTTGTTTTTTAGTCACAAGGAAAATAGTAGAAAACCAATCTGTTAATCAAATGGCGTAAATGGAACCATCATTTAGATGTTTTTCAACCTCTCCCTTTATAGGGGTTGGCTTTCTAGGGTGCACTTGGCAAAGTCACTGATGAATAGGCTTTGCATCTGGATAAGTAGGAATTTTGTGCACAACTATAACTGAATATATACCAGGAATTTCTTCATATGACTAGGCAAAGACAACATGGAATTCCTTAAAAAGGGCAGTGTAAATCTTGACCTCATCAAGAGAACAAGAAACCCTGACATGGATCTTCTTGACAATTCCTGCTTTAATAGAAATGTCGATAGGCATGGTAGCAGTAATGTTCCCGATGTTTCCCTTAGATAAAAATTCATGCACCAAAATGGGCATTTGAAGTGGATGGTGAGTATACAAGAAACAAAGGTATCCAAACAGGATGAAATCTTTTCGAGATTCAAGAGAAATGAGGAACGACAATAAGCATCATTCCAGGGAGTTTCCTCAAGAGACATAGCCTTGGTGATACTCTTGTTAGTGGGAAATATCTCATTGAAGGGATCCATAGAATCCCATGAATGAAGCCAAGGAGACTGTGAATACATGTCTAGATGCATACTAAGAGTATTTTGACTTTCAAAAGCAGTTGCCAAGGACAAAACAACAACTTTATAGGCTTGTTCGGTTCTGTTAAGTGACATGAAATTTCCAAAATAATCAACATGATCGAAGGATTGAATGATCCAAGGATCGTAAGAAGTGGAGATCATGTTGAAAAAAGAGACGTTTAGAGGTGGGAAGGAAAAAGTTCCCATAAGAGGAGAGTCTTTAAAAATACCTGCCCCAACACTCTCATAAGGAATGTCAATATTTCCCAGATATGGTATGTTTCCATTCAAAGCACTGGAAGAGCAAAAGGGTAACTGATCAACAATGACTATTTTCCCGTCATGATGAAAATGGAGCACATAGAACAAAGAAGAAACCATGCAAAACATAGCATGAGTCCAAATCCGTCAAAGTAGATGGTTATTATTCAAATTTGCATCAATGACTTCTACTTATAATTCAATAGTTTTCCTGTAAGGACGAGATCCTTTTCCATCAAAGGCTTCTAAGGTGTTTGGACACTGGTTGAGAGGGGAAGAGCCTATATCTTTCTAGCATGAAACAAACATGATGCAGGTAGAATCACCCTCATCAATCACAGTTTGATGAATCATCTTTCCTTTTATAATGACATGGATTAACAAATTCAAGTTGATGTGGAAGACATGGAACATGATTTTCCAAGTCAAAAGTAATCAAACTTGAATCAGTATGGTCATTTCCTCCTATAGTGGATAGTAATGCTTTTCGTTGCGATGGAAAACTTTGGAGAACTTCCAAGGCAAACATCACTGAAGGTGGTTGAGCTAAATCTTCGACAATATTGTAATGTTGGGTAGCTCGCGCATTCAAATTATAGGATGATTTCCAAAGGATGCCCTTAGGAGCTGGTTGGATAACATAATCATTACTAGGTCCCTCAATATGAAGAGGACCAAAACTGGGTGGAGTAAAAGTAGAAGGTGTATCAATAACTTCTTTCTCCACAGTCTATTTGGGAGGAGTCAAATAGTTTTTTGATAGGGTGGAAACATAAATAGGTATTGTTCCACTCGTATAAACCTAAGAACCCGAAGATGTAAAAGATTGTGGTTATTCTCCCAATTGGGTCTGTTGTGATGGAAAAGGTTCTTTTAGTACAACCGATGTCCCATGAGTGCCTTTTAAAAAGCGGATAATTTCCTCACGATGAGGACAATCCTTGGTATAGTGATCTTCCTCACAAATGAGGTAAGGATATTTAGTCTTATATTTAGATGAATCTTCAGCAAATGACTTTGGAGGATCCTATTTTGGGTTATCATATTTTTCTTTTCCCTTACCCTTCTTTTTACGTTTGGTGGTTTTGTCTGCCATGGTAGACTGAACGACATTAAACTCAAAGTTTTTAACATGATTTGAAGAGGGTTTAGAAGGAGGATTGGATGAAAATTTTGAAACAGATTTCTGCTTCAAAGAATCTTTACTAGAAGTTTGAGTTATTAATCCAACAATACCATTGACAAGTGGTACATCTGGAGGTTTAGAAGATGCTGGATCCGTAGATGGTTTCAGAGAATAAAGTAAGAGATCATATAATGTGCCATATTGGGAATATACCAAATCTAAATATTGGACATGCGCATGGATTGATATTTAGTGACACAACTTCCCATATATATGTCTGCAACAATTTTTTTGACGAATTATTTGGTAAACCATTTAGTTAACAGCTCATCAAGTATCTCAAACTTGATAAGGCAATGACGATGTCTCCATTCATGGATATGATCAGAGATATGGGTAGCAAGATTTTATTTCTAAGATGTAAGTAGATGGGTACTGGTTTCATAGCGAGCCTATAACTGGAAGTGAGTAAGGAAGGCCATTGCCAAAGAATTGAAGTCTTGATAAGCACCCTGAAGCAACTCAATGTACCATTTTTTGGCAACACTCATGATGGTTCATTGGAAAAGATGTAGATGAACATAGTCTTCAATCCAAGAATTAGATGAACACCATAAATGGTAAGTCATGATGTGGGCCTAGGGGTCTTCTCCAGATTTTCCTTCAAATTTCAGATAGTTGCCAAGAATCTTAGTAGGAACTGAAGGCCAATATGGCGAATCAAGTATTCGATCATTAGTGAGTTTTGACACATCCAATAGTTCCAACGTTGCTAGAAATGACAATTATGGGTTGAAAGGCATGGGAGGCCTTTGATAAGGCCTAGCTTGTGGATTCCATCCTTGTTGGTATCAATTTTATCCCCAAAGTGGTAGATTATGACACTACAGAACTTGATATTTCCCCCACTATGGGGTATTCTGACCATATAAAGGTGGATTCTGCCCCCGACAGGTTGGTTTTGACCAGGGTAAGGTTGATATTGACCTGCCGTGGGCCATTGGGAAACATAAGGTGGATAAAGGACTTGTGAAGCATGTGGATTATAAGAATTTTGTTGCAATTGTTAACCCTAGTGTTAAAATTGTTGGTCTTGCTGTTGTAGGGGTTGACCTTGTGGCTGCAAGGGTTGGCCTTGTTGATACAAGGGTTAGTTTTGTTGTTGTAAGGGTTGTATTTGCTACTGTAATGATTGTTAGTAGAGCCCTTGTTGCACATAAGCTCCTTGTTGTACATAAGGTTGTTGTTGTACATAAGGCTATTTTTGTTGGAAAGTTCCTTCTCGAATTTGTTGCATTCCAAGTTGATACTGATAAGTTCCAGCTCGAATTTGACCAGATACACCAAATGAGGGATTTCAACCAAGTTTTGTTTGGCGGCCTACCTATTGAGTAAAAGGTGGATTTTAAGGCTATTGTGAGCCATACATGGGGTATAGTTTTTGGTAGGGCATCTGGGTCGAAAGAGGTTGTTGATATAGGATTTGGGATTTGGCACAATCTAGATGGAATTCATGATCCACTAGGATAAGGGACACTGCCAACATTTTGACTAGTGCCGATAGCGTGAGTTTGAGGTACACTCACATAAGTTCCACCCGAAACATGAGGTACATAAGGCGGAGGTGGTTATTTCCCCCCATGTAGTGGGATAGGTGGTGGCACATATTATCTACTTAATGGAGGACCTGAGGAACTTATAGGGATATTAATTACCACAATCATAACCGTCGTTTGTACAGGAATTTGAGAGGCCATGTTTTAAACAAACAAACTAGAAATAGGCATGGCACCTGACGAACAAATGAGATTTTGATCAAGTGAATACACACTTGGAGTAGCTCAAATCAATTGAGATAAAGAAGTATAACAAGTTGGAAACAAAGGTTCACTTCTTTTAGGCGGTGGTGGAAGTGCAACACTTCCCAAATACGAATAAACTTCAGGGGGGAAGTCATACTCAGAATCATTGTCAACACCATGAGTATGAGTGGTTGAGACTTCTGGAGGACCTTGAGAAGAGACTGGAAACTCACCTTCTGAAGCCATGGGTGGAAACAGTTGGCAAGGGGGAACCTGAGATGATCATGGAGATAACTCAAAAGGAACACCAAGATTATCATATGGACTATAAGGTTTTTGAGGAGATATAACCAATGGATCAAAAATTGGATTCAAAGGGAATAAAATAAACCTATTTGAACTCTCAGAGGTTTTTGGATCAGATTCCTGAGATGATGAGTCTCGAGCTAGAGGACAAGAAGAAAGGGGTTGAATACTTAGGACAATTCCAAGTTCAAGACCCTGGGCTTCAAGTGACTGTGAGATCTCGAAATGAACTCCTTGTGATGACCATTCAGTGTCAGATGATGAAGGGGAAATGTAAGGTGAACTCGATGGTTCATCCACGATGGCCTTTTCTCAAAAACAATAAGGGGTGGTTAATTTGAACCTACAATTAAAATTTATTATTAATCAGGAAATGTGAGGCGAAGGATAACTATATAGGTAATCCATGTTATCATGGCCAGTTAAATTTTAGAATTTAAAAACAAGAAATAAATAAAAAAGGGTGTATTAGGCAAAAGGGTTTACCAATTATCCATGAACCGTTATATACACCTTAGCGAAAACCAAGGACTTAATGTACGATAATAAATCTCCTTGAATGTTGTCTTTGGTGTATCACATTTACAAGGAAGTTGAATAAGTTACTATGGTTAAAGGATATCATCCTAGTGGGGTCTCCCAATATATACTTGATGGTACAGGGAGCACAAGTCTATGTTAGTGATATCTAATGATAAACGTTCGGTGAGAGCATTCCCATATAATTGCTATACTAGAGTGCCTCTAATATACCCAAGAGTACTAGAGAACCTCTGTTATATTTCCGTACTAGAATGAGATTTCACGCATAGGATACAATGCAGGAAGTTAACGACAGTTGATAGGTTTCTAGACGCTGGAACACATCTCTCTCCTAGACCTCTAAATGTTTGCATTAAGTTCCAAATTCTCTTTAGGTTAATTCAGTAAATTTTTATGTTTTTCTTGAATTGAGTTTCAATTTTGGGCTCAAATGATGTCACCTGAATCCTAGAATGCAACTATATGAGAAAAAGGCAATCTTTCATTTCAATGAATTCTATACTAATGAGGGAAGAAATTTCAAGCAATTAATGCATCAAACAAGAGAGTGCATCAAAAAATATGCCTCCACTAACTTTTCTAAATGAAAAATGAAAGAGAAAATAAACTTCACTTCACTTTTAATTTATAAGATGCATATTATCTATATGATGTTCTCTTTGATTTCATATGCTCACATGCAACTAAGCTTCAACCAAAGAAAAAATGAAGATCTTGATTCAAAATCCCCTAATGCAAACAAGGCATCAATCAAAGTAACACCAAATTCAAAAGCACTCAATGAAAATGTATTTCACGTTCTCTTTCAAATTGATTAGTAAATATACTCATTTCAGTCTGTAAACCAAACAATGTAATCTATGCTTGATAAATGACAAAGATGGATTTCAAATGCAAGATGACCTAAAAAAAATCAAAAGCAGCTTTGCACAAGACAAACTAAAACTCATGTAAATGAATGTTTAATGTGATTTTACCAGATGAACAGACCTAATCATTCACAAATCAAAGACTCAGTGACACTCATAGGTGGCAAGTGTAAATCAAACGACCTATAAACCTTAAAATCAATCCAACTGCACTCAAACACTTGAAAGTTAAAAGAAGTAAATATATGTTAATAAAATGAGGTAATCAACCAAAACATCAATAAATCCAGTCATGCAGGAAAAAACAAGACTGCAAGGGCTCAAACACACTGGATTTTAAGAGAGAGACCCTTGGGTTTTCCCAATCTCAGGCACCAGTGTGGTTATTATGGCCAAACTGACACTAAACAGGGGATCATCATGACTGTTTTGATAAAGAGCATGATGGTAGCACAACTGTCAAAGAAGAAAGCACGTTGGGCAAGGAATAAGGGAAAAAATAAATATAATTTCACAAACACTTCCAGACTGAGCACTCTAAGACAACTACTAGTCATTGTGCATACCTATACAAACCCAAAATAATTGAGAACACGATGGTCGGTCAAACTGATCAAGAGATTAGTTGAGAAAAGAGGATGAAAATGTTATAAGATCCCCATTTGAGTTTCCATTTTGTTGTGAAGTCAAATCCCCTCTATGGACAAAGTTGATCCCTCTAGCCCAATAAGCAGGTCTAGCAACAAATTTAACAAGTTAACATACACTTTCCTAGCTTATGTTTGACAAATGTAGAGAGAAGGAGAAGCCTACCTCACTCTGATGCTAATCACTCGATCTTTGGAGATGGATTTGAATCTTTCGCTCCAGGCCTCACTCCTTAGTTGTTCTTCACATCCAAGTACCTCCAAGGAAGATCAAAGTACTATGAAAGATACAAGAACATAGATGGCATACATCAAACATAAATTACTTAACAGATCAAGGAACATTAAGCTAATAGCATAAAAATTTATACAATTATGGAAAGTGAACATCATATGTATATATTAATAATCTAAAAAGGGAAGCATACAACCTATGCCTTGATGTTGAAGACCTCCTTTTGGTGGTTGTCCAAGTCAAATTAGACACTCTTCAAACACTCCTTCTCCAAGCTAGAATGGGTAGAATGTAAACATAATATGAGCATAGGGATGCAACAATCAATGACCAAAACATTTGAGAATGGAAGGGAGTGAATTTATAGGAAGGGAGAGTGGGTTAGGGATCCACAAAAGATGGAGGAATGTCCACATCTTAAGGGGAAATCCCATGATGATAAGGTCAATAGGCTAAAATGAGAGAGCTTGAACATATCGACAATAACCAATATCAAGCTCGTTATTCCCAAAGTTTCTAGAGGGCAAAGCTTCTCCTTGAGTTTGGGAAAACTTGCCAGAAGAGGTTTAGTGAAAGTTTTCCTATGAAATTACATGCTAGCAGTGTGAGTGTATAACTGAGAAACCTACCATTAGTATGGGAAGGTAGTGGAACAAAATGTGTTGATGCAAAAAATTGGGTTTTTGGGCAACCTTCTTCAAAATAGATTTAGGGCAGTTTTCCTTTACTTCTTCACAGAGGGTTTGGTATGTATATCATGATGGATATGTTGCACAATAGTCAACATTTTGGCACTTCAGGATATGGAACAGGAAGTGAACAGGAGGTGTAACAAAATATTGTGTAACATCGTTAGGCCCTAGTTGAATATCCTGGATTCAATGCACATGAATTAAATTACGACTCTATAAAAATCAACTAAGCTCTCAATATTAAAGAGAAGCTAACAAAGGAGATAGCTCAATTGGTGGCCCAATATCAATAACATTACTCCTTAGCAAACATAATCATCAATATGAATAGGTTTCCTTCAACTCGGAATCAAGGAAAAGCCAGAGAATATCAAGAAGTGAAAAGGGAATTAGACGAGACACCAAATGAAAAATAATTCTTCTTTAATGTGCTCACCCATAAACTCACTAAGGACAATCTCATGCCACATATCATGGAACTTTCTAAACAACCGCATAGTGTTGAAATCATTTATGGTTTCTTTGAAGAGGATGTCCTATTCATTTCCCAAAACACAACAAAATACCATGTCACTAGGAAGAGTTTGTTTCCCAAAAGGATTTTAATGATCTCATTTTACTATCAAATGTGGGTGGCATATCTTCAAGAAATCCTTAATATCCCACTGAAGAGCCAATCATAATTTAACAACTGAAAACCTTATTACTGACGTGTATTAAGAATTTAAGTTTGTTTTCAACATACTTCAATAACCCCTTATAAGGCACTAACACATCATTTAGATTGTATAAAGTTTCATTGAATCAAAGTTCCCCACTATCAATTTTCTATTAGTTAGATTTACAACCCTTTTTGAAGAAAAGACAATAATTAATATAAACTAGCAAATATATATGTTAATAGAAAACATTATTAAAAATTAAAAACACCAATACTATCTATTATCCATTCTAAATTTAAAGCATGTTACTATGATTTTTTTTTAATTATGAAAGACAAAGTATAATTTCTTCTCTTTGTGAATACAAATATAACAACTTTAATGTAAAAGTTAGCATAAACTAATACATCTTATCTATTAAAATAGAAAAAGTAATGGCATTACATAATTAACTACATATGAAATTACATGAACAACAACCATTTCAACTACTATAAATTTAAGAGAAACTTTTATCTTAACAATCTATAACTTCATCTTTGAATATTATTATATATTATATATATATATATATATATATCTATTTCTCTTGGATATATATCTATATGTGTGATGGGTGTGTGTGGGGGGGTGTTGGGGGGGAGAGGGGAAATGAAGCTTGTATCTATGACCCACAAATGTTGTAAATCATGGATTATAATAGTAATGTAACAGCCCTTATTGTTGCACCCTATGTAAATATCATTATGTGAATATGTTTATGTAATTTATGTAAAAATTTAAATGATGGCTGAACTAAAGGAGACGACATGTATTCAGAGATTTTAGGAGGAAAGGTTGTTTGTGACGTGTTTAAAACAAGCCACACCCACTGCATTTATTTCCCTTTTCCTGTCACCCTCACGAATTGAATGGATTGCACCACAGGTAGTAAAGTCTTGGTATGCACAACTTGAGTAGAATAAGGTGCTCATATTGTCCCCTTCCTCGTGGAACATGAGAAAAGGAGGATGATTGTCCAGACATGGAGAAATTCAACATGAGAGGAAAATTAAAACCATGCAAAACAAAAAGAGCTAGCAGGGAATGAGGATGTGAAGAGAGAAAAATGTGAAGAGGAAAGCACAGGACAAGGAGTCGCTTGAATGATTATGGAAGGAGAAGGAAACATCCCTAATATAATGTTATGTATTTATAAATACATTCCTTGTGATCATGTCGATTCTTGAACTACGTGCCTATGTTTGATTGGCCAGTGGGAAGCTCACTGGAGGGTTGAATCTGTTAGTGACTTTTTAGTAAATCAATAATTCACTAAGTGCTTATTGGATAAGCTAATAAACCACTTACTGCATATTGAACGGGATGATGAATCACTTGGGTTCTTTTTGGAAGGTTAATAAACCACTAGGTAGGTGAGTTGAGCCATTGTGGCACTTAATGAAACGATGTGATAAACCAATAAGTTCTTGGTGAGGAAGTTGATAAACCACATAGTTCTTTCTAAGCAATTATATAAACCACTTGAACAATGGGATATGGACTCCTACAATGGTTTCCTTGAAAATCCAGTTTATAAACCACTTATGTAATGTATTCAATATCCTGAAGGAAAAGGTAGAGATTCAGTGTGGTGCTTATTTCTAGAAAGTGGATTCCCTCTCTTGTTTTCTTAATTGAATCTCAATTTGAAATTCCCTTTAGGAGGTAACCCTAAATTTGGCTAAAGGGTGGTCAGCTACAAGAAAGACTACAATGTAGTTGGCCTATGTTTGGGTGGAGATTTGAAGCCCCTCATTCAGTTTCTAACCATTTCAAGTTAAGCATCAATAATAATTACTTGTGTCCATCAAATCATGGATGATTAAAATGCTTGATATGTGATATGTATATGTATGGTTCAACACTACCTAAGGAAAGTTGTTGAGATTAATATATGTTCATGGTGAATGATTTTCTTTATATGCCTTCATGGTTATGATATGCTTATGGATCTATGTGATTGTTAATATCTTCATGAATTTCATATTTATTTATGTGAATGGGACTAGTGGCCTAAGTCCCCTCAATTAACCTATGATGGCAAGTGTTTTTTATTATCGATAAGTTTATGACCTTGTTGTATCAATTCCTTGCTTGAGGTTACGATATACTTAACATGATAATTAGATACTCCATGAACTATGTGTTGAATAAAGATTTAATTAAAAACACAATATTTTCTCATCTTAAGTACAATGTGAGCACTTTGTGGTTATACACACATGTATAGTGTTGTAATGTCTTGAGCTTCATAGAGGAAGCATGTTCTGTGGGCTTCTTATTAAATATCACCATTGGATATATCTTGTGTTTATTGAGAGTTTTGAGATAGGATAGGTCTATTAGTTCCATTAAATATGTTGTGTTCATTGTACGATACCTTGGAAGGTCAATGTTCAGATATGGGTTTTCATTCCTAGAAATTGGTGTTTTAGGAAATGCCCTGTTGTAAGGAAATTAAGGAAAAATAATTTAAAATTTACCTTCCTGTGAGTTGGTAGAAACCTATTTTTGTATTCACAACTGGATGGTCCCTTGATGAATCGTATATCCAAGCTGGACACCTTTTTCAACTCCCCTGTGTAGGTTATATCTAGATATGCAGAAGGGGTGGATAACTATTTGACTAGAGGATGCATCCAGTAATCTATGCATCTGGGTGGTCAATTCTTGTGCACATTCGAAATGAACTAGATGTTCTATGGTATCTGGGACATCCAGTGGTGAAGGAATTTGTATGTATAAAAAAGGTCCCAGACATGAGCGGGGCCAGATTTCACATCAAACTTTTCATATGATCTAAGCTATTCAATATTTGGGGTGGCAAGTGGTGCACATCCTTATGGAGCCCTAGATGTCTACTAAGTCGGATGGTCCACAATGAAGGAAAGTGATCTAGAGGTTTTGGGAATATTGGGATGTGTCAACAAGGACATTAATGTGCACTTAAAATTTCCTTTGAAACCAAATATAACATAGAAATTCCACATGACACAAAGGGGTCGGGCCTAGTGGGACCTGTAAGTTTGGGATGAGGTGGAAACCACAACAAAGACATTACAATGGCCACGTGGATGCCACATAGATTCCACAAGTGACGTGTTATTGTTTGGAGTAATGTGCTAGGACCATGAGGGTCACATGTGGATGGTACATAAAGGTCCCTTGTTGACGTGGCACAAGATAATTGGTCAAAATTCAAAGGGGCATAACTTTCTATATGGGAGTTGAATTAAGATAAAATTTATAGCACCAGAAAGCCCTCATTGAGATGAAAATAAGGGTAGTCATAGTTTTGAATTTTTACGAAGTTGGAAAAAGAGGATTTATCTAACCCCTCCTTCATGACAAACTTGGGAGGTGGGTTAGAGCATTAAGTAACTCCTCCCATAGCACATAGTTCTTTAAGGGGTTGGAAGGGAGTGTTAAATGTAATTTTTAATTTTACTTTAAACATATTGTAGTTAAAATTACATAATTTAATTATAATTAGTATAGATTCATCTTAAATTTGGACCTACTAAGCATCAAGTGAGATCAAATCTCTCAAAATGAAAACCTTTTTTTACACACAAAATTTGGTTTGCACTTTTTTTTATCTCTCTCAAAGATTAGTATATCTGATGTTAAGATGTATCTATATTGGTTCTTAATAATATTGTTTATATTTATATAAATTTTACAATCAATATCTATATGTAAAAGTATTCTTATTTGTAATTCTATTAAAACCATAATAAGAATATAATTACATAAATATACATTTGACATTTTCATTAATGTGGTTAATAATTTTTTTTAATCTAATTTTAATCTAATTTTTTAATGTGATATTGGTCAATATTTATAAAGGAACGAAATTATATACATATTTAAAACATAAGCATATAGATATAATGAAATTGAACTTTAATTAATCTAAGATATCAAATGCTTAAAATTTTTTAAATCAATAATGAAAGAAAACTAGCTTATGTAATGGTAGATTATCTCTTGAGAAGAGATGTGATAACTACATGCCCTATTAACTGTGTTATAATGAGGCTTAGAGGCATTTTTTCATGAAGAAAAAATGAGAAACCCTAAACATTCAAAAACCTAGCCACAAGAGATGAAGCACCAAACATTATGGACCCTGATGGGGTTAGTTGGAACGTGAACTTCATGGGGTCGTAAATTTGACATATGATCTTTGTTTGGTGTGCATGATAGCATTTTAGAAAGGTATATCTAAGGAAAACAACCATCTAATTTCTATACATGTTTTCCCATTTCCCCAAAAAACATCGTTTAAGGCCCCAAAACAGCTCTGTAAGTTCAAGTCCCAAAAACTGCCAAAAATAAAAAATTGTTGAAATGGGAAATTGTGCTGAAAAATAGGAAACTAATAGAAAACAGTGTTAGGGGTCCCAGTAGAATAGGAAACTGGTAACCAAGATCCACCTAGATCATATACACATGACAATATATATAACCCATGAGATGTAGATTATGTGGGGTTTAGCCTCCACCATGCTCTCAAGTTCAAATCTCATGGGAAGGGGTGGAGGATAAGAGCTATATCTGGGGGAATTAAACTCTTCCAAGTGGTGTCCAAGCTCAACCAATCTTCACACAATCGTGGTGATAACAACCCACTAGAGGGTAGATAATTCTTCCATCAAATAAAGGAGTTGACCTCAGCCTAGGTTTGACCTAGTTCAAATATGTGTGTGTGTGTGTGTGTGTGTGTGTGTGTGTGTTTATTATTTATATTTATCAATGTAATATGTATATTAATTATTTAAAAAATGTTTTTAATTTTATTAATAAAAATAAATTTACGACATAATCAATTGAATTGAATCAACTAATTTGTAGTACTCAAATGATATCATTGGAAAGAGTGCACAAATACATTAAATGCATATAATGTTGTAGAAACAATTGGATTAAGTTGAAATTTCATTATCCAATTATTTGGTTTCTAATGAGAGAGTACAAGAAGGATTATAAGTTGAACAAAAGGGAAGAATTGACTTCTTAGAGGGAAATACATGCTATAGGAGGATACTTTCATGCAGATGAGGTAGGACAAGCCGATTATAACCTTAGTAAGCTCCATGGGATCCTCACCTTCTCATATTTGGACCAAATTTTGGTTGCATGAGGACATGCAATGGGTTTGACTCAGGGGGAGATAACAGATCCTGGAATTGGCATATTTTTTACACCCATCTAATACCATTTTTCCACCATTTTCTCAATTTCCATCCTTTCTTATTACCTTTTCCATCCATATTGGTACATTTTTGGTTACTTGGTATAGATATCCTTCTATGTGCCATTTCAGTACATATTCTTAAAATGCATATTTCAGGAAATTGTTGATTTTCTATACTAATAGTGGCATATATGACACAAGCACATGTACTACTCAGTGTAAGTGTCTCAATAGTGGTTTCACCTCTCTTTTATTGAGAAAAGTATAGTTTCTACAACTCCAAAATATAACAACTGCTACACCGCTCCATTGTTGTTGCAACTCTGAAATGCGACTGCAAAGAGCTATAAATATGGATTGTTGTCATTGCTACTACAACTCTAGTGTTGCAATTCATGTTGTTGTGACTCGTGTTCCCCTCATATCGTTGTTGAAACTTATGTTTCCCCTAGAAATATTTCATTGTTGCAACTCTGTATTTTTCGTGTTGCTACAACTCTCATGATAATGTTGAAACACTACACCACTTGTTTCGATGCAATAGTTAACCATCTAGTTGTCATTTTAGGACCAATCAGGAAGTCAACAAACACTTTCCCACACAGGAAGATGATAGGAGCAATTGGATAGCCAAGTAAAAAGGATGACTTAGCCACCACCTATCACACAACCAAATCAAGTCAATCAATGCCCCCTTTTTTTCCATTTATTGAGAAAATCGATGTAACGAGATGACCAATCTAACTCTCATGGTTTTCCATGCACCATTTTTCTTTATTTAGATAGAAAATATCTTGTATGATTTAGTCTCTCTACTCTCCTTCATTTAGGTAAATAGTAACCAGAAAATGAGAATTGAGAGAGAATAACAAGTTATTGTACTTTACATATTTCTTAAATTTAATTTCATTTTTGCTCTATTTAAAGTAATGGTGTCTTGAGTATTTGTATTTGTTTTTTTGTAACCAATTCCTTGTTTAAGGAGGTAGGAAACCCTCCTTAGTTAGGTGTTTTCTATATCCATAGCATAGAGATAGTTGTAATTTCTATTTCTATATATTTTTACGTTTACTTGTTTTCATATTATCGCAATTTTGAATTACTAAATGTTGCAACTCTCATAAATTACATTGTTGCAACTTCGAACTAGAGGGTTATTTTTGCAACTTTGAACTAGAGGATGATTGTTGCAACTTAAGTGTTAATGTTATCCACATTTACTCACTAGTTGATTTCATGAAGGATTTAAAACATCTCATGAGTTAGGGTTGTTGTTGCAATTATATTATAGTATTAAAAATTACTTTGCTTCTAGAATCATAGAAACCCTGCTTTCCTAAACAGATTGGATTTGTTACTTTGTCAAGCATTTGGTATATGGTTATTTTTCCTTTACAATAAATTGTGAATTAATTGTTTGTGATTGAATTCATTTCATTGCACATACGACTACATATTAGTTACAACAAGCAAGATCATTTTAATACTTGAGAAAGTCACCCTTAGATGATGGTGTGACTTACTTTCCTACAAGAGTGATTTACTTTCCTACAAGTGAGATTTATTTTCTTACAACATAGATTATACAGTGTGCCTTTACATTCCTACAAGTGTAAGTGTGATTTAGATTACCTAGTGACTTGTAAAAGCATCTTTATATCTTGAATTATGGAAATCATTTAGTTACTACAACTTCAAACACATACATGATTGTACTCTTATGATGAACAATAGTTATCAAGTTCCCTTGAACCCATGTTGACAAATAAATAAACAATTTTTTATTTGTTTCTCTACATATTTGTGATTTATATTTGTTGTAGTCTCATTAGGGATTTATCTTTGATCACATCTTTGACAATATGTGAATTCAATTATGATTTTTTCAACATTAAAATAAAAGGAAATTTAATTTTTTATATATAATTACTTTTAAAATAAAATTTATTTTTTAATCTATAATTTTCAATTTGTATTTTTAATTAAGTATCAATAATTTAAGAAAAAACAAATAATTTCTTAATAAATATTCCACTTATTTAAATTTAAAATAATAAATAAATTATTATACATCTAAATTATATTATAATTTATTATGTTTTATTATATTAAAATTAAAGCATGTTTATACAAAAGCCTCTCCCGAACAACTTAATTGTAACACTATTATCAAGTATTATATAAACTACAAATCTAAGTTTAGATATCTACAAGAGAGACTTACATGCTTTTTTAGATATTCAATGAAAAATTTTAAAATACTGAGGAATAAAAGAGAAATTATTAACTATTCCTTAAAATCTATTTTGAACATTTACCAAATAATATAGAAAAATCATCTACCACCGTTTTGAAATAAAATCTGACATTATTTGTTCTTATCCTTCATCTTATATTTTCTTTTTTTTGTATCTTCTCATATCTTCTAAATTGACAAGCATACATCCTTTTACCTCATCTTCCAATCTCAGTAGAGATATGATCCAGGTGGTTCCAAAAAAGGTAAAAAAATCAAAGTCTTCAAAAGATTACGAAACCAAGACCAAGTTGTAGTGCTCTTCATTACAATTTCGGCAATTTCGGTGGCATAGATGACACTCAAATATGAGTTTGTATGACCAACTTATTGCAGTTTCAAATTTGAAAGACAAATAAAAAGAGAAGCCATAGTGTACCACATGGTATCCCACTCAACAAATAAGACCCATATTATACATGACAACCCATCAAGCATTGACACATGACACTCTATCATTCACTCTTACCCTACAAAAAGGACAAAAAATTAATAATTATTAAATAAAATTCATAAAATAAACAAAATTTTAAATAAATCATATACTAATTTTTTAATATAATGGTTATTAACATAACCAAATTTTAAAACAAAAACAATGAATTTCCAAAAACTAGTTTCATTTAATTATATATGGTTATTTAAAATAAAATAACCAATTCTTATTTACTGTTAATGCCAATGGATTAACAAACCAATAACATTAAAGGGAAAAAAATGGTGGTGGGGCATATTTATGATGCCAACAGATCTATGGTAAAATATACAATAGGAGTCTTCTAACGAGGTCGAGGAATTGCTCGGATGGCCAAAAGTAGCCGGAATCCGGGTAATTTTTTTTCAAAAAATCTTGTAGAGGCAGTGTTTGAATAGTATTTTTTATGGTGGAAATGGATTCAGCAGGGTCAAAAACATCTAGAGCACCTAAAATTTTGAAGTTTAACAACTATAACATGGATTTAGAAAAATCCTTACTAGATTTTCTCCAAATATGACCGGAATTTCCATAACTTTCCAGACAACTCCTCCTCTCGTTAGATTACGCATTGTATATTGTTTTAAAGCAATATATTATATGGATTGGATGGTTAAAACAAATGTTCAACAAATGGTTATATATATATATATATTATATTACGTTATGTTTAAGCGGTCGCTTAAAATCAATACCATGTGGTTATGTTGTATAATAGCGGAGTACGTTTTAAACAAAATCTTACAAATAGTGCGCCGCAGGGTATGAATTAAGGCCACACTTGTAATAGTAGACACATATTGTCAACAAGCCATGAGGTGGAACTTATAAGGTTTTCCCCATCAAAACATTATAGGCTTACTGCATTTGAGTGGCGGAGGAAAGAGCTGAAATAACGAGCACACACGAAGGCCGACATAGTGGAACCATGCCTAGCACACAGAGCGGAGGGAGATATCATGAATTGGAGAATTTTGAAGGAATTTTTTAGATTCCATGAAGCTAATTTTTGACAATGTCATCTATCAACTTTATATTCAAATTGATTAGAATTTTCCCAGGATAATCACGTGGTCAGTGTTCTGATCTGAGTAACAGATTTTCCAGAGGCATAATGTTGACAATGGAACTTTGAAAGTAGAACCTTAGATGCAAGAATTTATAGAGAATATTTTAGATTCTATGAGGCCCAAAATGGACAATCTCATAACCAAGACAACTTATATTTATCTAACTATATTTTTGGCCAGGAATAAGAGGGCATGGTCAGTTTGTTTATTTGAACAGTTGATTTTCAGCTAACTCTCAGAAGAGAATCTTTGAGGAACCTTTGAGATTATCAGGGAGCCCAGATTTGACCGAGATAGAAAGGGGTTTTGTTTATACTCAAATTTAACGGTTTCTGCAAGAAACACAATGGTGCATGTTTTCTAAATTTCCCCAAACTTGGAGGAAATGTATATTTTCACCATATGTTCATTTGATTTTGTTGAGATGATTATTTGAATTTGAGATTCATGCATACCATTTTGTTGGATAATCTTTATATGTCATTTTATGTGAGAAATTGTTATTTTTTCATGTTGAAGAGACGAAGCTTAAAAGTAAAGAAAAAGTCCTAAAATAGTGAACTTCAACCTATCTTAAAAGCAAACAAACCGCTTAAAAGTAAGGAAAAAGTCATCTTAAAAGCAAACAAACCTTATTCACCGAAATTACAAAAGTATTATAAATCCTAACATCCTGAAAAACTACCCACCAAGAGTATACTAACACAAACTTCAAATGACACATTATTGAAATCCAATAAATTATCAACATGCTCTAAAAACTCCAAATAACTTTAAAAAACATACAACCCTTAAACACTACCTTTAAAATGTTATATCATGCACTGTCTATTGAATCATAGTTTTCTTTTTTTCTCTATAATATTTTTTCTTCTGACTTTTAAATAAAAAATAAATATCTTTTACTCTTTTCTCATAAAACAATTAGAAAATTATTTATAAATTGTGTTTCTTAAAAATTACATATATAATATTTAGTATGCACCTATTAACTTCATTTAAAATCAAAGGAAAATCAACATTCACCAATCTGAGGCTACTTATCTTTACCCAAACTTGAACAAATTTATTTTATTGTTATTTTATATTATATAAAAAATTAAAATTAATATTACTAGCATAACTTTAATTAGCTCAAAAAAATGATAAAATAGTAACCTCATTTTCATGAAAATTAGGTATTTTCGAATCAAATCATTTATGATGCAATAGATATCCATTGACATATTAAAAAAGTCTAAAATTTTATTTCCCAATTTTGTTTTATAGTAGAACAATATATTGTAAAATATTATTAATTTATTTTAATATATTTTTATACAGTTATACAACTTATATTTCTGTGATGACCCCACGAAATAACCTACATATAATAATTTATTATTTTTAATATCTACACATATTCTATACCACCCTGCATGCTTATGTACGTAAACGTTTAAACTTTAACGCCACCTACATGTGGCAACACCATAGAAAAGGGATATGTATAGAATTATCTCGTCATTTATGAACATATTTGGAAATATCCCATGGAGAGTAGGGAATTGTCTGCCAGATTTAATGTTGGCATGGTGTTTCCTTACACCTAGCCTATGGAATTTATGTTTGCTAGCTCATTCACGTGATGAGGGCATGGTCTATGAGCCCTTTGCCTCCATGCCCTCGGGCTCCTCCCCGCATCAACAATGGGAATGTGAGATAGCCCATCTGAGGGTGAGACTGGCTTGATACACATCAACTCAGTTTATTGATCCTTTAAGGTTTCCAAAAAACATTTGGCTTCGGCCCTGCACAACTCCATTTTCTTCCTGGTGTCGAACATGCTCAGAGCCTCTACGTGACGAGGAATGGTTATGGCCGTGATGCTTAGCCACGTCCCGGATCGACTTGGACCTATTTTCTTTTAACGGTGGTTGCCTTATGGTAAGTGTTAACACTACGTTGTTTGTCTATAAGTTTATTTTCTTTTGATTTCTGTTCAACCCAAATTTCTAACATATTACAGGCTTGTCTTTGTTTCTCTATGGACGAGGGTTACAGTTCTTACTCCAGCGAGTTATGCATGGGTACTGGTGTAGCTGGCCAGCTTCTAGGTTCTATTCTCTCAAAGTTCGGCTGACAAGTATGTTCTCATCCTTTCTCTCTGTTCTATTTATTACTTAGCTACAACAAGAAATGAAAGGTCTCTTAGCATGTTACGAAGAACTCCTTATCTCTGTCAACTAGTGATGGCCCTCTGGACCCATCCCTTACAGCTTCTTCTTCTTTTTTATTAATGTACAGAGTTTTGGCAGGATTCAAGCCTGGCAGGTCCACCCAGTTCATATAAGGGTTGGGAATCCATCCTTCGAAAGGGTTTTTAAAACCGTTAACTATGTCTTGATGAGCACTCGAGCTCTTTTATACACTTTCTCATGTAATGGATTCTCTGTTAAGTAATTTTATTCGGGTTATTACCCTTGGAGAACATTTTGTGGCTCCTACCTTTTTTTTCACACTGTTCATGCACACAATATACTATGTATACCTCCAGTTTTTCTGTTGTTGGTCTGGTCTCTACGACCCGAGTTCTAATGGTTAAGGGATGAGCACCTTCCCTATGGCGCATTACTCTTTTTCTTGAAATTCTCTATATTTATAAACCCTCATTAAGTTTCATGAGTTATTGGATTATGATGTGTTTATCACTGTGACAGTGCATCCTTGCAAATGTTTATATATTGTTGTTTTGTACATTCCTCCGTTGCCAGCGGGGTATCCATTTTGTATTGTATGGGCACGGCATTTCATAACGTATGATGAATAGCATAGTGCACACCACATGATGGTAAAGGGTTTGTGCTTCGCAAGTTTATGTTTTTGTTTGACATTGATTATAAATCTAGCTCTGCACACTACTAGATTCTTGTTGTGTAACCTACAGGATTATTACCTGAATTCGCCCTCAGAGTCGGGTTTATTATTTAATGCATTCTCTCCGAGTTATTCATTTCTGTATGAGGCCGAGACTTACAAGATTGCCTTGCGGTCATTTTGCATGTATATATTTGAGTGCTTACCTCGTTGTCTCATAGATTTATTTGCATGCGAGAAGGAGCAACTAAACCCTAGTTATGAAGTCCTCATCCCTCGCAGTTGCGACTATGTTACTCAGAGTTTTTTTTAATATATTGTTATTCCGCGAATGCTTCAAAGTTCTAATTTGAAATGTTATACTTTTCTACATTTTCTTTGTGATAAAGCATGTGAAGAAAATAAAGAAAGAGCTCTGTTGGTCCTTCTGTAGTTAATAGAATGAATTTTGTTTTGCTACAATGTCAATCTTTCTGAAGACTCTAAATCTATGATGAGCCTATGATTTTTTTGTTTTGTTTTGCCATTTTTTTTCTTCTATAATCTCTGAAAGGATTTACCAGTAGTCCACTCTTGCATTTGACTGCCAGAAATTTGTTTTTTTTAAAGAAAAGAACAAGATTATAATTCTTCACAACCTACAAACACTATTGTCAGTAAAGGTTTCCCTAGGAGGGCAGTCATTCCTCCGCTCAGTTACCCATCCTGATTTCCTATAAGAAAATTCCTCCCACTCCCCTTTCACAATATAAAGAGGAAAACAAGGAGAAAAAAAAGAATAACATTATACAACTTTCTAAACAGTCCCAACACATAGTTTTCTTATGTACCTGGACTTCTCCGACTGAAGAGTTGTTCCTGACAGTCACCCAGATCAAGGTCTATTGTCTTTCAATCCACCCAACCATGAGATTCATCCTTCAGGACCAGAATCTCCCCCCTTGCTTCTTGCTAGACCGTAGTCTTCTGCAAGTGCTCGTACAGTGAGCAGGGCTATCTAGTCATCACCAAACTTAGCCACTCTTCTTTCCTTATTGGATTCTTTTCCTTTTTCCTCTGCCTATCCCAACAGCGCAGATATTTTCCCCTCCTACCCTCCTTTTCTCTGGAAACTTTTCCAGTTAGGGGAGGTAGTGAGGGTTGCTTTCACAGCAACTATCTTTCCACCTCAAGAGGACAACTTCCTCCTTGAGGATTTTCCTCCTTTTAAGGAAACACTTTCCTTTATTGCATCATAAAAACAAATTATATTTAAATTTTTGAATAGATAATAATAACATGTTCAATTTATATTTACCACAGTAAATCAAATATTTACATTTTCATCCCGGGAAATTACATCTTCCCCCCTAAGATTGGACATTGTCCCGATGTCTTTCAGCGTTGAACAACCCTGGATAAGTCCTTTTCATAAGTTCTTCATCTTCCCAAGTGGCCTCATCAGGCCCAAAGTGCTGCCACTGCACTTTAACTTGGGTAATATCCCCCTTCTGTAGTGTTACCTCTCTCCGGTCGAGGATGCTCAGCAGTTCAACCCGGATTTCTCCTTCCGGTCCTACCTGCAACAAGCAACATCCTAAGTCAATTTTCCTTTAAAAGAAAAACATTTAGACTGACCTACCGGAGATAATTCTCACCTGAATATCCTGCCATTTAATCACATGTTTAGGATCATAAAAATATTTCTTTAACACGGAGACATGAAAGATGTTGGACACCTAATCCTCAATGGGTTAGTGTGGAAGCCGAATGGACAAAAGGAGTCCAAGAGACCTTGGGATGTGAATCCCAATGGTCACATAATGTACTATAAATGTATATCATTTGTCAATAAAAAATGTATTGCATGTTTTATCTTTCATATCTCTCTTGATGTCCATGTGTGTTTAACATGGTATCACAGCAGGCGTATTCCTGCCCTACATAATTATTTTTGAGCCATTTGTTTTATGGCCCTTATGTGTATGTGCAGATTATTTCATGAATATTTTCTCATGAATATTTCTTCAGCTCAATTTTAGCACCTGATTATACTGCTGCTAGTGTCTGTTGTCCATAAAATTTGCTGCCCCTCTGTCTGACTGTTTAGTTCTCTAACTGTCATAAACGTTTCAAAAAGGGCATTTTTTCACCTGCGCCTCCATTGATTATTCTGTGCTCAGATCTAAAACAATTTGCCTCTGCCTTATTCTAGCGCTGCCTCATAACGCATCTGTCCATTCTCAGAAGCGTTGTACGTTAAATTTTTTCATGAATAGTGTCGATTCATGACTGACAATGCTGAGTGGTGTATGATCAATCTCCCTGTTGAATGATGAGTTGTTTTTTATGAACGCCCAGAATCCGATCTTGTTGAATGCGTTATGTTCAAGCTGCATCTAACAAGTGATGTCTCAATTCAATAGCTGCGCCTGACAAACTGTTGTCTCAATTCAATAGTTGCGCCTTACAAACTACTGTCTCAATCGGAGCCAAACTATCAAAGGAATTTTAAAGTGTTTTAGTTCATGGTATGTATATGTGTTTGGAAGAAAGTGCAATGTGTAATCGTGTGAAGGAATTGATTTTCTGGGGTTTTCGAGCTATATGATTTGCACAAGGCGTATGGTTCACGTTTGCGCACTGGCAAGCTTCAGACAATGAGTAGCTTGCAAGATTAATGCTCTTCCTTTTCGTTCGTTGTACACAATTTCTGTTGGTCTTGCTCGGTGACGAAAACCATACCCACTCCACAACTCGGGAATCCCGACGGCCAATTTTGTTTGAATGATTTGCCTCAGTGGGGGAGTCTGGATGCCAAAAACGTTATAACGTCATTAAGCAGTGCACATACCATCACTGATGCTCGACATTGTATCCTTTTCACTGGATTTTTCTAAGACACTAGCTATTCCTGTGCTAACATCTCTTGTACCATCATAAGAGCACAAGCCAATCTGTGAACAGATCTTCTGAGGATTTTTTTGTGCTATCAAGAGCTCCACAATCACATCTCCATATTGTGATACTATTGTTTTGCATTCCTAGCTGATAATACCCAAGGCACCAATAGCATTGTTGATTTGTGTTATAATGCCGGATGGACTAGCCAGCAAAGAAGTTCCAAAATCTACAATAGCAGCACAACCTCCAGCACAGAAACCTATCAATTGATCATTAATGAGGAAGTCTCCCATATCAAACTGCAAGTAACCCTTTCGAGTAATAGGTGCTTGACTCGAATGCCTTGTACTTTGAATGGAAATAGCAAGCCAACGAGAAGTAACATTTGGAAGAAGGCACCCAAAGATTTGAGCTGCCGGTATCAAATATGACCATAAAAGTTTGAGTTGGAGTTCCAATTCCAATCTCTTCAAAGTACTGAGCATCCAAGTAATTCTTCAAAGGAACATAATCGCCCTCGTCAAACTCGAAACTCCAACCTTCGCGCAGACCAAACTTTCGAACGAGTGTGTCTGCATGACAACCATTATGCATCGAAGCCTTAGATGGGTGTTAGCATACGTGCATTTTGGAAGGCCTCTGGTCATGGCAATAAGTCAAAGATGAGAAAATGGTAAGAAACGTGCTTCAATATTTAGAGGCACCTGCTGATATTGCTCATCTTGCTACTGTTTCACGCTCTTTGAGGCAATTTGTTGTTGAATGTGGATGTTCTAAAGAGCTTTGCATCAGATTATTTCCAGAAATATCTAGGTTTAATTGTGTTGCCGAATTTAGCCAAACAATCAATTCTGAAGGAACTAGTTCAAGTAAGGGTTACGTCCGAATAATAGCGGGGGTTTTGATAATCTAATTACTTTCCTGCTGCTACGGATTTCCATTTCCAGATTCCGAAGAGAATACTGAAAGATTTATCATTGTTCAGATCAGATGAGAGCATGTTTTTCAAGGTATTATATCAGGTTATGTTTCTGGGTGTGATAAATGTGCGCCCTACGCTAGTTGTTATGTCATATAAGTAACAGTGTTGTAGATTGACAGAAATTAAAAACAAGGCACTGAAAATACCAGTTGCGCCTTGTGGGCGAGGAAGGATTAGCTCTAGTTGAGGTTCTCATGAACAGTACATGAATTCAATTTTTTAAATAGGTTGAGGTAGTATTTATTTATGTATTTACATGTACCATTTTGCATTGGGAATCTACCTTTTGAGTTTCTCTCCAACAGTTTAAGCTCACTATTTTTAGCCAAATTTTTAAGTGGTATATGTTGAAAGTTGATCTTAGCGGTTGCTCCAAAGCCTACCATTAAGGCTTGATATTGTTTGTAGAAGAAGATATTGCATAATTGCTCACACTCTTTATTTGCCCACTGCTAAGAACAATGGCTAAGCTTGAAAGAATATTAGAGTTATTGAGAACTCCACTCGTATCCACTACTGACAACGCAGTCATAATCAATAAAGACATTATTACTAACATTTAAAAATGTTTAAAAAATGCACAAGAAAAGATAGAGTTTTTGCAGCTTGAGACAAAGCTACAGCAGGAAGAATTACACAAGTGGAGTCATCATTCTGAACCTGTTTCTGTTCAGAAGATTGAAATAGACTCCCATAAACAGCAAGTCAATAATGTTACATTTCATTCAAATAAAGCAACAGTTGTACATGCAGATGCAGAAACTCAGTCTGCACTTCCCAAACCCATCATCAGACCTTAGGAACAACTTGTCCACAACAAACACAGAACTGGTCTTGGATATGACAAGGACTTGTCCTTTCATATTCCAGACTACGCCAAGCCCATCCATTTTCAGAGTGCTAGATTTATTCATGACAGTTCACCTGCTCCTCATGATAGTTCAGCGTCAGCTGTTCCATACTCTACCCCTCTTCCACAGCAACAACAATAGCAGATCGTGAAATGCCAACATTGTGACCGAGTTGGCCATTCAAAAGATCATTGTTTTGATCTTCATCCATGTAAGCACTATCATAAAACTAGCCATTCTTCACAAAGATGCTTCAGAAACAATCGTCCTGCAAGAACAAAGATTCGTCTTGGATGGATCGCTTCTTGGCAATGGGCATCAACAACCAAGAAGATATTCCAAACACATGTCAGAACTTGTTCCAGAGTATTGAAAAGTCTTGCAGCTGAGTTTTCTCCATCCTCTCACCTTGTATCTGACAGGGGGGAAATGATGGTCATCTACAAGCTTCAAAGCCACATCAAGCGAACCTGAGCCACAACCTGCCACACCGGTTTCAGAGTTGTAGCCAGAGACAAAGATGCCCGTGAACATGCCTTCAGTTGGTAATCTGGGACACTTCCTCTAGCAGAAGACTTCAGCTTCTTGCCATCTTTAGAAGAATTCCAGGAACAAAATTGAGAACACTTCCTCTAGCAGAAGACTCCAGCTTCTTGCCAGATTTGGAAGAGTTCTAGGAATTGCATTAAGCATTCCAGAGTTGTTGGTCATCCTTAAACCATCACACCTTGATTTCAAGATATCAAGGAAACATTGGAGATCTGTGTGAAGACTGAAAATACAGAAGTGAATTTTCATTTTTTCTTCGTATAAATAAACATTGTTAGATGTATCAAAACAAATTCCATGTTTTGTACAAAGGCGGATGTTTCTATAGGTGTACCTAAAAATATCTTGATTGATGTATATGTAAAGGTGTGTAAGAAACAACTTAAATACAAACAAGCGAAAATGTAAAGTAGAAGATTCTTTGAGTATGGTGCCTTCATATTTGACATAAGGAATGGCCACTAAAATTTCTTCCAAGGATAATTCTATAAGAAAAACAAGAACTGGAATAGAAGTACCACTTGATGGGAGGGTGTCAAACGTATCCACTTGGTATAATTGGAACACATCTCCGTGAAAGAAATTTGAAGAAGAAGAGGAAATCTTAAAACAAAAAAAATAAATATGTACGGGAAATTGTTAGCTAAGAAAAGGCTATGGTAGCTTCCCCACCTAATATTGTTAGGTAAGAATGTAAGGGGAATGAATACAATTCAAGGAGAAAATTGCATAAGGGGAATCACACCCAATAGAGAATCTCCATGTTGGTATTAGAGGCTTTGAACCCTATGAAGGAAAGCAATAATGCAACCAATAAAGAAAAACTATCAATAAAAACCAATAGGAATATTTTCAACAAACAAATGACATTGAATTTTTGAGGCAAACGAGTTTGAGTTAGACATACAAAAAAAATTATTTTCCTTTGTTTTTTAGTCATGTGCTTCCCATCAAGGACAATGGAAATGGTAAGTATGTAAGCATTTCTTCCATTTCATTTAATATCAATTATTATAATATATATATAATATAGAGGAGCTTAAATGAATAAAGGATTAATATATATATTATATATATATAATATAATTATATATAATATAATATAAGAGGAGCTTAAATGAATAAAGATTATGATGTAACTAAAATGCCAAGAATCAATTTGGAAGACCATGAAAAAGGATATCCTTAGGGGGTTGGATATCTAAATATTATTGTAGCTTGGAGGGAAAAGTAGATTTTACAAAAAATTACAACATTTACCATACCAATTCAATGTCAATTTGGATGGTAAAGTAATTAAGAGAAGAAAATAAATTATGCAACTCTAATTGAGACCAAAAAAAAGGAAGCATTTTTATTTTATGATCTAGTGCGCCACCTTGGTTATTTAAGACAATAACATACTCTAAGGTATACAAAGCAAGGAAAACTATTCATGGCACAAATTTCTTTTACAATTAATCAACCATAAAGAAATAAAAGGTGGAACATCCAAATAGTTAAATGAGCTCTTTAGCCTCTACATGGTAAGTTTTTGAAATCGTTTATAATTTATCATACCTTTATCTGGTAGGATATCAACCGATTAACCTTATATGTAAAGGGATTTGCTAACTCAACTTTTGCAAACTTTGAAGGACATTAGTAATCATCAAAATATATTTCCTTGAATAACCCAAAGAGTAAGGAAAAATATTGTGTTCATTTTTCTTTTCATTGGGTAATAAATATTAGGGTGCAATCAATTTAACATGTTTATTTTAAGTAAATGAAGGAATGCAATTATTTTGTTAAAAATATTAATCTTCATTAGAAATAATAAAGTTGTGTAATTATCTTCTTAAGAATATGCTTCTATTTGGATATTGACAATTATTCACACAAACGTGCACACACATAGCCTTCTACATATTATGTATATTAGTAGGTTAAAGAAGCATTTTCTACATTTCAAAATTTTAACTAAAGACTTATCGTTAGGTTTCACACTTCTCACCAAATAGTGCTCACTTCCTCACAATAATATGCTACATTTGTAGTCCACTTAATTAAATATAGCATTTTGAATCCAATTCTTTCATGACATTTCTCCCACTCATAAGATTTGGAATATTTTTAAATAGAATATATATATATATATATATATATATATCCAAAAAAAGAAAAAGTCAATGAATAGTGTAATTAACTCTAACCAATTTTACTACAAAACCAATATATGTAGTGTTCAACATGGGAATTCTAATGAAATTGAAGCTACTTAGGACCAATTGTCATGTTAACTTCTATTTCATGTCACATTGGCTAGCACAAATATTATTGGTTTTCCTTGATTTTCTTACAAGCATCATCAAATCTCCCATTTGACATGAAGCCATATACTAAGAAAATGGAAATTGGGTTTTCAAACATAAGCTCACAACAATTTGAGATTTCTATGCCTAACTTTTTCTATAAACCTCTAACTCCTAATGATCCTATGTCTTGATAGAAGTAATTATCATTTCATTGGATACAAGAGAGTCAAAAATTTTCATAGAAACAATGGCTTCATGCGGTCAACCCCCCTACCTTCAAATTAACAACATCTTGGAACCAATGGCAAAATCAAACACAATAAGCCCCTTTATAAAATGAACTTTGTTAATAGAGATGAAACAACTATCATAATATTCGGCATATCACTAATTACTAGAAAATGAGTCATGTTTCCTAAGATAATATCTAGAATCAATGTTTTAGACCTACCTCTCACATCATACACATTTGGATTCCTTGAAGGAGATGAGTACAACACTAATATTTCTTTCTTCCTTACCAGTGTTATTCTACATCTCTCTCAATTCCACCATAGTCGTTGAATAATGAAGCATCCATGTTATTTTAACCCCCATTATATACCTTCAAAAGAGGCCCAACAACCTAGAATCCAATACAAGGAGTGCGTCCACATCCATATATGGATAAATAATAGTGTCCTGAGACAAAGTTTTAAGAAAATCAAGTCACAAACTGTTTTAAGAAAATCAAGTCACAAACTACTAAAGACTATGCAACGAAAAACAAAATCCGTCTTGTAATTGCTGGATACTAAAACGAAAAAAGCCACATAAATGTCAGAAAATAGAAAAAAGAAAACTTTCTAAAAACACTGATAAAAACAGAAAAAAGGCAAGAAAATCAAGCCACACACTAATAGAGACTATGCAATGAAAATCTAGAACCGTCATGTAACGGCTAGATACTAAAACGGGAAAAGCCACATAAATACTAGAGAAAAAGCACCAACAAAAACTTCTCAACAACTTGAAAAAAAAAAAAACAAACAAACAGATTTCTTTATGTGCAATATGTTTCAAATGTTTCGAACCTAGAGGGAAGCGCGCCGAGTCTACGCAACAGCTAGATAATCAAACCGGCAAAAGCCACATAAAAGCTCAAGCTGAAATAAAAGCTAACAACTTCTTGGAGAGAAAAGCAGTTTGTTCAAAGCGCTCTGTGTCCAAGTCTTCAATGGTTGTGTCCTTGGAATAGCTCCGTGTCTTCCCAGTTAGGCCGGTCTTCAATATCTCTTTCCTTGAATCGAGGAAGTAGGCAGTGGATGGAAAATGGATTTGGAACTCTGATAAGAAGTTTGGATTCAGTAAGGAGTAGATGTATATAATTTTGTGTTAGGGTTTGAGTCTTGGAACTCTTCCTACCCAGAGAACAAAATTCCTGCCACTATCTTGGATCTTGAATTTTGTTCGTTCACTACAATCCAATGGCAAATAGTTTTTGTAAAATCAATTTATTGTTCATCAAAACATCCATTCTTCTTCGAACCAATTGGATCATTAAGAGAAAATTTTGTTGGTAACATATTGCGCCCTTTATTTTCAATTTTTTTTGCACTCTACCTAATTGTATCAACCACTTTGTAAACCATGATATGTATATTCAATTTACAAGTATAAAATTCTGCTTTGTCGCGCTTTCTAAGGAACTGCAGTTTAATGTCAATGTTTGGCGTGCTCTGTTGTAATGTAATGTTTTGTGTCATGATTGTTGTAATGTGAGAGAATTCTGTGATAACTGAGAGGAGAGAGCAGGGAGAGTTTTAAGGCTGCTGTTCGAATTCGACGTACTGAATTGTCCTTTAAACTATTTTCCAATTAATCTCAGCCATTAATATTTACATATTTTGTTGCAGAAACATTATTATTTCTTATTGTGACGAAATTTGTTCCTTTCGGCATTTCTTCTGCAGCATCATTCCCTCGTAGGAGCTTCCCTAGACGCCCTACTTAAATCTCGGTTCGTTAATTCTTACATTTTTTTCGTGAGTCCTTCATTTATTTTCATTGTCAAATTTTAGTTGTAGGTCTATTTGATATGATTCATCATAAAATAAAATTAGTTGACTAATTGAAGCATGGATAAATTAGATTTCGCTAGGTTGGATGTGAAAGTATGCTGTAATTTTTTTGTTTTTTGTTTTTTTGAGTTTTAGTTAACCTTAATAGATTAGTCCGTGTTTTTGACAATTTCTTGGATTATGAAAATAACATGTTCAGTGATAATTTCAAAAAACTTTCTAAAGACATATAATTGATCTTAGTCACAAGAAGAATAAATAAAAAAGAATTCTAGTATTAGTATCCAAAGTGAACTCTTACTACCTAGAAAAGAAAATTGCTGTCACCATATTGGTCAATATTGGTTGTGTAACGATAGACCACTTACATGGGATCATATTGGTTGTGTGATGATAGATAACTTACGAGAGAGCTTGTGATTATACATCGCTAAATGTTCATGAACAAATGATTTTGTGAAATGGTCATTTTTTTAAGCTACCTGCCTAAACGTGATAGAGTGTAATTTTTATTTTTTATTTTTTTTGGTATAATAAGAGTATATTTCTTATTTAAGATTTTCCAAATCCAATAATGTAGATATGTGGAATGATACAATCGGCGAAATTTGCCTTCGGAAACCATTTGTATTACCCAACCAGAACACATGTCAATTCAATAGCTTTCTAGTTTTTTCTTCAAATGTTTTGTACTCTGCATTACTGTACATTTGATTCTTTGCCTTCTCATCATCAATTTTTTTAATCATCTCGTAATAGTATCACAAATCTGAATCATAAAAGAACATTTTTCTAAATACTTCTCATCTCCATACTAATCTACATAGTGCAATTGAATTGAATATTGATTTTCTACATAATCCAATTCAATTGAACATCTCCCAAAATACTTCCATTAGATTCTTAACTTTTTTTCAGAAGAAAAAATAGCATAATGTATTATATTGAGTCAATATAAAAGACAAATGTACAAATAGATATAGTCCATACCTTGTCCATATGCAACAGATCATATGTCAGATGAATTGTATGGTAAGTAACAGATATCTAGCGCATATAGGCAAAATAAAGGTAGCTGTATGCAAAAAATCACCATATATGTTATGCACAAAGTCCATATAAGCATAAAAGGAGGATATTGTTCACAGATAGTCCGATAAGATCAAAAATCAGTGGAGCCATAAATCATAGTCCAGGAAGCAATGATATTGTCCAAGATGGACGAAACAGGAGCAGTTGAGTCATTGAAGATTCTTAACTTTGACCTCTCCATATTCAGTAATCTCCAACAATTTCCCCATTCAGTAATCTCCAACAATTTCCCCTTCTCCAGTTTGAAAAGTAAAAACGCATGTTTAATCTACTATTTTATTATTGTGTTTTATAATTTTTTTTTGTTCATCAGTCCTGAAACGATTGGCAAGATTAACTATTGGGTTTTTTTGTTCATGAGTTCAGTAACGGCAATTACAATTTTTTTAAACCACACCAACATAACTAAATTTACTAAAATTTTGC
The DNA here is from genome assembly GCA_000404065.3 of Pinus taeda. Classification (NCBI taxonomy): domain Eukaryota; kingdom Viridiplantae; phylum Streptophyta; class Pinopsida; order Pinales; family Pinaceae; genus Pinus; species Pinus taeda. The sequence goes on from APFE031293331.1 coordinate 56,032, forward strand.
AAAAAAAATTTGAACCTTTACACCATAAAATGTAAAGTGGTTAACGAAACCCACTGTGGTTTTCCGCTCTATGCCCCATCGGCTATTGTTGTGTTGTGTTTTTCACCTTTAAAAAGAACACCAACACAAATATTTTTATAACAAGGGAAAAAGTGATTGGAATATTGTTTCTCTGCATCAGGTTAATTGCTTCAATCTTCGCTCCATTCTACTATCTAATTGGTCATTTAAAATTGTAGCATTACCGGTGGCGGAAGAATGAGTGTCCTGGATGGTTGAATTCTCATCAACTTCACTTTTTATAACTGTCAGTTTTCCTTTGTGATCATTGTCGACAGCTTCTTTTTTCACCCATGTTCACATAGGGAAGGTAAAGAATTACTTACAGATGCTTAATTCCCTTTCGATCTCGTTCCATTCCCAGCCTGTGTAATGAACTTAGTCTTTAGTTTATAGTGTGTAGAGAAGGAAGACTCCAAAGGTCGACCACCAACTTGAACTTCCACTTCTACAATAGATGAAAGGAATTAAATGGCCCTAGGGTTTTGGCAATTGGAACCGTATTGAACTTTCAACTCTTGATATCCATTAATTAATCTTCAGCTGTTGGTCCCTTAATGATGACATTAATGCTTACTGCATTGACGGACCAATTATGCAAGTATTTAATCTTTTTTCTCCCGAGCTATGGGGTAATATTGTTACTTGGTCATATATTTGTTAGAGAATCTAATTCTAATCACTGTTAGGTGTCAAAATAGTTTCTCCAGGTGTTTTAGTTTAATTTGAATTAGTTAAATTTAAGTAGTGTTTCCAAATTTAATTTGAATTAGTTAAATTTAAGTCATGTTTCCAATCTAATCTTATTTAACTGATTAATAATACTGAGAAAAACAAATCCTCTGCTACACTTTTTGTTACTTTCAATTTTTATCAATATTGCCATAAAACTAGCGAGAATGGTTGTGAGAATTGTGAATGCAGGCTCGACATCTCTGTCGAGACAGTGACCAAGGTGGTAAAAAATTCCTTTTAAGTTCGGAATATTTTCATGTCTATGGAACATGTAACCTGGAAAGTCCACAAGTCCACCCCAACTGAACAACCAATATAAATATACATGGTAAGCCACAATAAATAATAAATAATATAGAATATATATAACTATTTTTCTCCTTTTTCCTACTTTTCCTTTTTAGGAGGCTCTGATATTAAACATTGACTCGCGTCTCTTATATTAAACATTCGACAACTAAGTCTATTGATTGCTACTGTGAATAACTTAAAGATGACATTCAATAATTATAAAGAAATTTGTTCAAACATCTCCAACAACCCTAATTACAGGAGTTTCAATGTCAAGTCACAGCATTTACAAAAATTACCACGTTACTGGCCAAAATCATTGAGGCTGAGAAAGCAACCAAAGCTTGTTAACCAAATATGCTACTCGGGAATCCACGTCTATAAAATCGCGAAGAGGGAAACAAGGAAAGGTAAAATAAAAATGATCGAAAACATAAATGTGTTACTCTTATTATTAAATGAGTTTGAATTTAATTTATATTATTATTTTATATATGATCAGGATGTTAAATTTTAATAAAGTATATTTATATAAGGATGTATTTCAGGGTGTGAACGGAAGGAGCCTCGCCTAGCCTAGGGAGAAGAGAGGAAGGGGGAGGGAGGCAGAGTGGGGGAGGTGCTGCGGAGTGAGAGGGAGAGGTGAGGAAGGAGAGAGAGGGGGAGAGGAGGTGGTGCGGAGTGAGAGTGAGAGGGAGAGGGGGAGATGAGGGAGGGAGAGAGAGGGGGAGAGGAGGGAGGGAGAAAATGCCATAAAGGAGAGAGAGAGGGGAGAGGAGAGAGGGAGGTGTTGGGAGAGGAGGGGAGAGGTATTGGAACTACTACACCTATATGCGGACTCCCAGTTAGAGCATTGGAGTGCATGCAAGCGGACACGCAGTTAGAGCATGCGACTACATGCAACTACTACACATCTACATGCGGACTCTTAGTTAGAGCATGGGATTGCATGCAAGATTCCTTTTGCATTATTTACTCCTTTAACTCCGCAACTGACTAGTTATCTCCGGAACTTGTTGTAGGAGTTGAGTTTTCTCATTGATCACCACTATGGTGCATTAGCTTGGGATCTTCACCCAGTGCTATATCATGAGCATTGTAAATATTTTCTAATGAGTCATTATTTTCTTCTTTCGATTTTCTTTTAGTGTTTTTGCTCTGCAAAGCTGTGTGTTCAAGCTTTACTAGCTAGATTCATCTGTGCAGGTTTTCTAACACATTTACATGGTATCAGAGCCCACAGGTTGCTAGATAAAAGGCGCACCAATACTTTATTTTGCAGACATTACAGCTCGGAGATCGAAGATTGACAGAAAAATGGAGTTTCCCAAAGCATCGATCCTAACACCGTACAACTATCACGAATGGAAGGACCAAATGGCTCGATACCTTCGTCAAAAAGGTTTGTACAGGATTACCATGGCTACAGAAGTGGAACCCACTTCAGCCATAGAGAAATCCAAGTAGCTCAACCGTATGGATGAGGCCCATGGATCCATATGCATGTGCATCTCTCCAGAGTTGCAGTTTCATCTATCTGCTTGCAATACT
>APFE031293331.1:69691-84810 GCA_000404065.3 Pinus taeda
TCTCTCACTCCCTCTCTCTTTTTCTCTCTCTCCCTCCCTCTTCCTATCCCTCCATCTCCCCCTATCTCTCTTCCCCTCCATCTCCCTCCCTCACTTTCCCCCTCTTTCTTATCTCTCTCCCCTTCACCATCTTCCTCTCTCTATCCTTCTCTCCCTCCCCCCTCTCTTCCTGCGCTCACTTTCTTAATATCTCTCACTCTCTCTCCCTCTCCACATACTTCCTCCTCTATCTCCCTATGACTCTCTCTCTCTCCCTCTCCCCCTCCCTCCCTCTCCACCACCCTCACCTCCCTCCCTCTCCATCTCCCATAACATCCCTCTCCCTCATTCCCTCTCGTTCTCCCTCTCTCTCCCCTCCCCCTCCTCTACCCTTCCTCCATCCCTCCCTCCCTCTTCATCTCTCCCTCCCTCCTTCCCTCCATGTACTCCTCTCCCTCATTCCTCTCTCTCATCCAATAAATAATATGATGTAGCTCAACAAACAAAATCAAATTCATTGCCATTTTATCTAGAAATCATAATTGTCATATCACCTATGAAAGATAATCATCATATCATTTAGTCAATAAAAACATCTCATCACTTGAAGATATACACAAAAAACAAACAAACACATTAGATATAATATCTATATCTACATAAAAGTACATAAATAGTATTTTTCCTAACAAACAAAAACACACACTCATCGCTATCCTATCTTTTAAAAAACATAATCATGTAATGTAACAAATAATAACATAATCATATTCATTATCATATTTTGGAACAAAGATAATCATCTCCATCTAGCATATCATGTGATGTAACAAATAATAACATAATCATATTCATGGTCATATTTTGGAACAAAGATAATCATCTTCATCTTAGTATCATTTAATAAATACAATAATTCACATTTAAATAAAAAGATAATTATAAATGTAACCAATAATAACATAATCATATTCATTATCCTATTTTCGAATAAAGATAATGATCTTCATCTTAGTATCATTTAATAAATACAATACTCCACATTTAAATTAAAAAAATAATTATAAAGACAAAAATAATAGTTACACAGATATTTATTTATTTTAGAGGTTACAATTTCAAATCAACAAATGATTATGGAAACATATGATGAAATATATGTGAAAAAAATATCAAATAACTAAATAAATAACAAAAGACAAAATACTAAAATATAATTCTTATTCATTATAGCAATTACCTTACCCTGAAAATACAATTATCTAAAATGTTTATTAAAACAATTTAATCAAATTAAAATACGCTATAAAAATAAAGAGGAAAAAATGTTTTGGGAATCCCAACATAGAAAAAGGCAAATCTAATGAAAACAAAAAACGAAAATGAAATTTTAATGTAAGAAAGTGCATAGAAACAAGATTTAAATACATAATAAATTTGGTTAAAATTGAATATAAGAAAAACTTTGCTGTCATGGAGGAAGTATTAAAAAACTACGGTGCGAAAGTAATGAGTTAAGAAAAATATTAAATAAAAAGATACTATATAACGTTTCTGCTTCAAACTATTTTAAAGAAGGTAAGAAGTTCGACCGTTTAAAGCATGAGGAAATGATTTAATCCTAACTTTTGAAAAAATAAGAATTTATGTTTTAATAGGGTTTCTGCCTTCTTGTTTAACGCTTTCTCTTTATTTGAAAAATGATCTTTTTTAAATTATAAATAAATAAAGAATTTGAAAACTAAATGTTTTTCATTAAAAATTAAATATCCTTTTCAAGCTCTTTAAAATTATTTCATTCTGAACCTTGGCTGGACTGGGTCCGCTGAGGTCCACAAAATTTAAACAAATCCATAGCAATGGAGTGCGGCACCTCATGAGGAGATCCAAAGGCAGTTAAGCTTCAGTAACTAATTCTTCGGCAACTCTGACCAAGGAGGTCACGGAGACAGTCTTTATGCCCCTCCTCTTACGTGTTTTTCCCTAAAAGACCACAAGATTTTTTATCCTCAGGAAAATGGGTCATGAGGGTTATTTCTGGCGATGAGGGTTTACGAGGGCAGTGAGAAGGGTTACAAGGGTTTACGAGGGCAGTGAGAAGGGTTACAATTTTTTTTTGTTGTTTTGGAAATCCCAAGGGGCATAGAAGACAATCTCGATGCCATTGCTGACCCTGTGCTTTCACAACAGGGACATATTATTAGATATGAAAAAGCATTGGTGTTGCTGTTTGCACACTCCTCCTCTATATATATATATATATGACACATGTTATTACTGTGGTGAAGTATTTTAAGTATCAGATGCTCAATTCAATTGGTGTAGGTAGATTACTCAAACTTTCAACAGTGCCATATTTTCCACATGCAGAAATCTCAAAATAAATTGGAAGTGTTTAATAAAACGTTGTTTTGGAATTCAGGTTTATGAAATTGTTTTTTATAAAGAATTATCGTTTATTTGACACTATTACACTCAGATAATTAAAATAAACAAAAATAATGGTAAAAAGGGCAGAGAGCCAAATACATAAATAGAGAAATTTCAGGGCAAGAAACTAACATGGTATTGAATTGATGTGTACTCAACCAAATACCACTTTCTAAGTGGGCTCTGTTATTTTAAATTTGATGTTATTTTCAATATTATCAGGGTGCATGGTATCCATTGGGGATGTGGATATAATATTGAAAAAGAAATTCAAAATAAAAATATTATCACTGTTAAGAAAAAATAAATTAAGTTTTATACAGATAAATAATTTTGGAAAATATGCTAAGAAATAATATTCAACTTCAGAACCACACCATGGTTAAGAAGCTGAGAAATGTTATTTCCGAAAAGTAAGATTTAAGGATAATGTTCAGGAACACTAGGTGATTTATGATTACCAGCTCTCCGGCAAGGATTAACAAGTCGGCAGAAATCTTGTTCTCTCATGAAGAAGAGTTCAACTTTCCATTCTAAAATTGAAATACCTTTTTTTTTTTATGTAAGCTTGTAATGATTAAAAAAAACACATTAACCAAGTGCCATTAAATTATCAGGAATTGTCAAAAACATAAACTGATCAATCGATATTTAGCAAAGTTCCAGGAAATAACAAAAACAAGCCTACAAGAATAGATCCCTATATATATATATATTGAAAATTCGCATCCTATATCTAAGTAAGTAAATCTTTCTTATTTTACTATTCTTTAATTAGCCAGCCAATTTTATTTTATAGTTATGATAGCAAATTAAACCTAAAATTAAAATGACAAGGAAAAAAATTAACCACACCTTCCTTACTCGTTCGTTGATTTGTCATCTAATTTTATTTTACAGTAGTCCTATCAAATCAAACCTAAAACTAGAATGACAAAGGAAATAAATAAACTACCAAAGAAAATAAATCAAGAGTTTACTTACGATAAGTAAGTAGAGCATTTGGGAAAACTCTAAGAAGATTTGATGCTTAACAGTGAACTGGATCGATGCCCAAATGTGGAGACTCTGTTCAATGAAACGAGAGATATGTTAGTCTAACCAGAAGTGTTTTTAAATGACAATTTAATAAATTCACCGGGAACACAAATTTACCGAACATGTTATCGCCCTGGCCAACTGAGCACGAAGAAAACAACACAGACAACACAAAGCTGAGCATAAAAAAAACAACACAATACAACGATACGCAGACAAGGAGACAACACAACGCTGAACACAAAGAAAACAATACAGACCACACAAGGCTGAGTACGAATAAAATTGTTGGAAGAATCAACCCACCTTTAGGGAATCTATAATTTCCATTTTAGAAAGTTTACTAACACTTACTGTTTTTTTTTTATAACTAAAACCTTTTCATGGTATCGGAGAGCGGATTCAAGTTAAATTCCCTAGAGCTACTACGTGGGAAGGTTGTTGGAAGAACCGCAACATCTTAATTACCAATTTCAAAAGTTTACTAACACATGGTATGGCCACTAGACGTGAGTCGAATCTGCCTGAGCAGTTGTACATGGTATGGCCACATCAATGGATATAATGGCTGAAATCCCAGCGCTACCTGAAAGGGGTTGTGGCTCGTTGAGCTGTGGAGAGCTTTGTTGTAGTTGTGTTGGACATAGGGGAGATTTTTATCCCATGTGCTTGGATGCTTCAAGCTTGGCCATCAATTTAAAGATAAAAATACGTGGATTTAGTAAGTTTTGTATCCAACATCAACCAAAGACTTGACCAAAATGCACTCAAGAATATTTCCACTCTAAAGATCTTAATTACCAATTTCAAAAGTTTACTAACACATGCCTGTCCTAGCATTAGCATTACCTCTGAATTAATAGATAAATCACTTTCCTCATTGCAGTTGAACAATTAAATAGATAAAGCAAAAAACAACAAAAATAAAACGAGTAAAAAAATTACCAGCAAAATTTTCCTCCAGTGGCTCGTTTTCTCGGAGAGTAGCTGATTTGGTGATGGAGAAGTTGATCCTGAAAGAGAAAGCCATTTGCGACATATTTTTTTGCCTATACGGTTTTGAATGGCCACCATCTCTAAGCCAATGGACAACATTCCAGATCTGAATATTCTCAAATGGTTCAAAAATATCATTATCTCCATCTACCCAGGATCAGCGAAGCACCGATAAAGTGTTTAAATCACCAACCACTTAGACACTTAAACCCTAGCACAGAATTATGCAAGGTTCTGTTACGTAAATCTACATCCTCCATTATTCGCGATCTCATATCAGAAAATTCCAGATCTATTTCCCATTTAGTTGAGTCCATTAAAATCCAGCTTCATCCTTGATTACAGGATATACAAATTCAAACTCGCACTCAAGAATGACTCAGACACAAATAAATATAGAGAACCAACCAGGCAGACCGAGGGCCTTTCCAATGAGGTAAATGTTCTGAAAGTGTGTAAAAGCTGATACATATTGCTCCTACTTCAAGTTCCTTCAACTGGTAGGTTAGGTTAGGCGTATCTAGCCGTTGCAAAGTTTCGATGAGATCGTGGCCTTTTGCTTTTTTCTTTTTTCCTCTTGTGCTTTTTGGTATTGGTGCGGTGTGTTTTGGCTGTTTAATTATGTAGTCGTTAGATAATTTGTTTGAATTCGAATTTGAATTGGAGGGTTAGTATGTTTTTTTTAATTTTTTTTTACATTTTACACTTAGTAGCGTGTCAAAGACTCTTGTGATTAATGTTCCGAAGAAATTATATTGTGAAATAAATTTTAAATTTAATAAAAAAATTTTTTTTTATAAAATTTGAAAATTTTGGAAGGATTTTATTAATAATATTATTTTTTATAATTTGATTGATATTATTCAAAATTTGATTAAATTTTTAAGTTTGAAGTAATAGTGTTTTTATCTATGATCATTTCCATTCCAATCATAGTACAATTTTTTTTTTACAAATTTACACAAACTTGTTACATTTAAGTCTATATCACATGATTTACTTTGTGCTAGTTTTGCTATTATGAAAATCATTAGCTCATATATGTTTATAGAATATGGGTTTGATAAACTTGGTTTTTCTTATTTTAAAAGCAAATTGCAAGAAATAAGAAATGGGGAGTTTAAGGTGTTAGGACATTTGAATAGTTATTGTGTTATACTTCTAATATAAAATCACCAAGATTACAACTTTATGTTCTTATTATGTCAACATATATGGATGTGGATGCATGACATATATTTGGTTCTATGTTGTTGAGGCTTTTTCAAAGGTATAAAATGGGGTTTAAAATTAGTTGAATACTTCATTATTGAATGTAATTGTGGTTTTGTGAGAAATATCGAGTACCAGACATTGTGGAGAAAGAAATCTTGGCAAAGTATTGATTTCCGCCAAGGCATCCAAATGTGTATGATGTAAGAGGTATGTTTAGAACATTGATGATTCTAGGTATTTTGTAGCAAGAAAGGTTATTCCTAGTGTTATAAGGGTTGTATCACATCTATCACAATCGTGCATTTTATAATGAGGCTTCTCTAGGATTGTTTAGAAGATGTCATTTTTATTTAGGAGTGCTTCTTACATGAAGTAGACCTCATTAGAGTTAGGAAAAGTGGAATCGTTCAATAAAATAGTCTTCATAATGAATCATTGTTGCTATCAAGTATTTTGACACTCTTGAATCCATAAAATGATAAGTAATTTTATTCAAACAAATGCATGGGGCTTTAGAGAATATAGAATTTTCACTTGTTGTAATCTTATAATAGACAAGACAGTGCACTTTTTTTTTCTTATATGGCATCATGTCCAATGTGAGCCATGACAATGATTTAAATAAAATAAAAAATAACATGCTTGTTGTAGGGTCTAACATGCAAGAAATAAATGTGCTCAAAGGAAAATTGGCAAATTCATTTACAATGAATGAATTGGGTGCTGCAAAACAAATCCTTGGTATGAAAATAACTAGAGATAGGAAAAATCACAAATTAACAGTGTCTCATAGTGAGTACATACAAAAGGTGTTGGAAAGATTTAATATGGAGAACACAAAACCAATTACTACACTTTTGGCTAGCCATTTCAAACTAAGGAGATGTGTCCCAAGACACGGGAAGAGATGTATTATATGTTTAAAGTTCCATATGTATCAACAATTGGAAGCTTAATGTATGCAATGGTTTTCACAAGGCCTAATATTACACATGCAGTAGGAGTTGTAAGTAGGTGCATGGAAAATCCAGGAATAGAACATTGGATGGTCGTGAAGTGGATTATCAAGTATTTGAGAGGCACCACATATCAAGCATTATGCTTTGGTGGTTCAAACATTGCTCTACAAGGATATGTTGATGCAGATATGGCAGGTGACAGAGATAACAAGAGAAGCACCACAAGATATGTGTTTACTATAGATGGAACAACTCTCAGTTGGGTTTCAAAAATTGCAGAGTGTTATTGAACTCTCAAATATGGAAGCAGAGTATGTTGCTACTACAAAGGCTAGTAAAGAAATGATCTAGTTACAGAGGTTTCTCGATGAATTGGGTAAGAAGCAGGAGTTGGGAAATTTATATAGTGATAACCAGAGTGCCATTCATCTTGTAAATAATTTTTCATTTCATTCGAAGACTAAATATATACATCTCAAGTACCATTTCATATGATTGGTGTTGGAAGATCGACAGTTGAAGTTGGAAAAGATACACCCTAGCCAAAATCCTACATGCAGGAAAAAAAGTTGCAACCAAGGAGAAACTGAGATTCTTCTTGGTTTCAATTGGTCTTCAAGTATGATGATGAATATGAGAAACATCCAGGTCCAAAGTGGAGTCATTATCCACCAATTGAAGTAGTGGTGAATTTGTTATCATCAGTCTACGAGTGGGAGATTGTTGGGTGTGGAGTCTGATTATCTTCTTTATTTATGGGTCTTTGTTTTAGTCGTATGTATACCCCAATAATATTTTACACTCCTCCACACAGGAGGGTGTGAGTAGGATTTGTCCCCCCCGCGGGGGTTTAGGTGCAACGCCCCCCGAAGCTAAAAATAGATGTAAAATTTCCTTGTAAAATATTGTAATTTCTTAGTCAATCTGGATCGTTCATTAGGTAGATAATCTGATGATAGAAGTTATGTTTAATTTAGGATTTTTTGCCCTAGAAGGAAAACCCTTGCTATATATGAGAGAATTTTATTGCGGTTGTGTATATGTGTATTATGAGTGAGAAAGAGAGAGGAGATTATGTGAGATCGAAGAGGGAATTACAACGAATTTGTTGTAGGTTGTATCTCTTCATTTCATTAGATAATATAAAAGGAAGGACTAGTTGTTTTTCTGTGGACGTAGCCCAAATTGGGTGAACCACATATATCTATGTCTCTCTTGCTTTATGCGTTTTCTGTTTTTATATTTCTGCAATATTTTATGTGCTCCATTTCTCTGTAATATATAATTTTCTAGCATCCTCGATCTTTTTATTCTACTAATATGAGTGTAATGTAGTAGCAGGTTGACTTAAATCAAATTTATGAAGTTACCTAGAATGAATGGTAGACATGTTTTCAGTTTGAATCCCTTGATTGGCACTCCACAATATCAGGCATTCACCCATGTTTCCTATTCTTTGTGTCATTACTTCTACAGGGTTAAAATTGAGATTAGTAAGTGCCTCAGTGATTAAGCCCTCTTCTCTTTATTTGCTTCAAATCATCTCTTCAAACCCTAATCTTCGTAACCCTCATTTATCTTGCCCAATCTAAATTTTCAAGGTAGGTTTCGGAATTATACCATTCATTGCAAGTTCTCATGGTCTATCCCTCCGACCAATTATTTTAATTTTTTTTTATTAAATCTTGTAGATGTCTCGGGCACCATTTCCTTCACAATCTGAAATTGTCTATAGGGTTACAGTATTTTGGAAAAAAATTGTGATGTCACATGTTGTGGAGAAAGATGATTGGAAATATCTTCATCTCCTTCAAGGCATGACAATGTATAAGTTTTAAGAGGTGATTTGATATTGATTGGATCATTAAATTTATTTTAATCCATATTGATGCTTTTAGAGTGGAAAAGGTGGAGGAATTAGCTCAGGACCATTTTTACTAGTAGGATTTAGTTTGACGAATTGGGTCTCAAACCTTCTGGGAGAATTTTGAAGCATCAAATGATGTTTTCTTGGGATAAAAGTTTTACATTTTAGCATTACTCCTCTATTTTCCTACTATAAGCACAAATATATTTCCAATAATCCAATAATCACCTCAATTCCAATTTGTATGCCATGTCAACCCACATTATTCATGATATAGGGGCTAGCCATATGATCATGATGAGGTATACTATAGAGGAGTTGTTAAGTTTTCATAAGAATGATATGTTCTATGCTTGGACAATTACATCAATGTCCTTTTATTAGCCCAACGAAAATTTCCAATAGCAATCACATTAACCATTAATCAAATTGATAATAACTATATATAAAACATGAACAATAAAATGTAGGAGACATGCCAAGAAAAGAGAACACAAGGATATGGCTATTGCTAGGGAAAAACCCCAAAATGGGGGAAACCCTTTGACCAACTATCCTTATTATAAATATCAAATGTTCAACAGAGAACGAGAGTGCAATAAAGTCAAAATTGACATGCTGATATATAATAAAAACCACTATCCAAAACAACCTAGTAAAATTTGTGAATTTTTTCCCTTGGACAATAGCATTCAAACAACAACAGTGTATGCGTTAAGAAGTCACTTATCAAGGTCAAAATAGTCCTTATAAACTTGGCCAAAGGAGAGAGCAACTCAACCTCTCTTGATGATTAATTTTAGCCGAAAATAGTCAACAAATACGCAGTCAAATTTAGTCAACATGAAGTCCACCCTACGGTCAAACATGCTTGTAGTTAATGTCGGTCGAAGTGCCGATAAATTCTTGGTTTCTATGACAGTCAATATGGCCTACTAAAATATAAAATCTTCCACGAAAATCATAGACAAAGGTGGTAAAATATTCCTTTCTCAATGCCAGTAAATGCCTCCAAATAGTCCTACAATTTGGCCAAATTAGAAAGTCACTTCTACCCTTCACACATGTGAGAGAGGTCCTACAAATTTTAGTTGTACGAACCAATAAGAGCAGGAGAGACAAGATATGTTGTGCGATGATGATATTCCAAATGAGGGTGGAGGTGTCTCTTAAGCGTATAAGATGATATGGACAATCTTGAAAATTCACGCATGTATGGGCTTCACTTAAAAAACATATTTCTCCTTGTCCAAATTTGGTGATATTTAGGTTCATTTTGGTCGTCTCGAAAATAAGAATTTAATGCAATAATTATCTCCATGAAATGAGTTTTCCAAAGTAGAATTTGGCCCTAGTTTCCAACTCTAACACTCCCTCTCAACTAGGGAGAATTCCACCTACCAATCCATCCATCATCATGCCATCTTGTCATCATGAACCATCTTTTCATATTGTTTCAACTCTATTGAACACTGATATATATAATAAGAAGAATCAATTGAGAATGAGTCAGAAGACGTTGCCACTCTCCACTAATGAAATTCAGTCGACATAACCAGGGGTAGAACCCTAATAAGACTTGATACCAATTGATCAAGTTGTTGAACATCATGCATCCTAGTCATAGGGAGTGTGACAATATAGGATGCATCCATCTATAGTGATATGGTCCCTATCCTTTTTTTCCAACTTATTGGCCAGATGAGAGGTACTTCCCAAGAGTCCCAGACTGTAAGGTTAGGATGTATGCTAGGGCATCCGCAGGAGAAGGTGAACCACTTATCCTGTTCATATTCCATATAAGAAGGTGAACCACTCATCCTACGCATATATCATCAACTATAGGGGAAGGTGAACCACTCACCCTATACACAACGTATCTATAGAGGAAGGTGAACAAGTCACCCTAAGATCACACATATCTCCATGAAGTACCCTAGGACCCTAGGAGCTCCCATAGCTCAATGTCTAACTCAAGAAAGACCCTCATGGGAGGGTTCTTCCATGACTCCAAGTCTCTCAAAAATCTAATAACTTGACCTTCTCTAAGGGCTTCATGTAGATGTCAGCAACCTACTCATCAATATTGATGTGTTAGATCCTCATTGCTCACCATTGTACTATATCCCGGATAATGTGGTACCTGATATCAATATGCTTGGTGTAGTCGTAGAACATGGGATTATTTGAAAGGTGAATCTCACTCTAGTTATCGCAATAGATAATAATGGTATGTATCATGTGCTCAAATATCTCACTAAAGATCTTCCTCAACCAAACAAAATCACAACATGCCATACTAGTTGAAATATATCTGGCCTCGACAGTGCTTAGAGAAATTGATTTCTGCGTCCTACTCATACAAGAAATTGAAGCAGATCCCAAAGAGAAGAAACACCTTAACTTGTTATTTATATCCACCACATTACTAGCCCAGTCAACATAAGAATATCTATGTAGCCTTAAACTCTTGGCAGTGTATCTCAGTCCATAGTTGATAAGGCCATGAAGATATATCAAGAGGTTCTTTGCAGCAACCTAATTTATGTTATGACGCTCAACTATAAATTGTCTCAAAATATTTATAACCAATCATATGTCCACATGAGAGTTTAACAAGAACATCAGGGCCCCCACAAGTTGTCAATAGTAAGAAGGGTTTGCCAATTTGGTCCCAGTAGCACTTCCACAAAACTTCTTGAATTTGAGTTCCATCGAAGTAGACACAAACTTGCATTCCATCATCCCACACCTCTCTAGCAATTTCACAATGTATTCTCCTCAAGTAAGTAAAATCTCACCTGGCTTTTGCCATAACTTCACGACTAGGAAGTAATGCATAATTCCTAGGTCCTTCATCTCGAACTCAGAAGTCAAATCCTTTTGCATTGATAAATGAGAGGGTGTGCACTAATCAGAAAGATATCATCAACATAAAGGGCCAAAATAAGAGAAATGTCCTTTTCAACCTTAAAGTATAGGTTTGGATCAGCATAGATCCTTGTAAATCCCAGCTTCATATGACAATTGTTAATCCTTTTGTACCAAGCCTTGGGGTCCTTCTCTAACCCATAGAGGGATTTCTTCAATTGATAGACACGTATCCTTCTATATTGTACTTCAAACCCCTAAGGTTTTTCCAAGTAGGCTTCTTCCTTAAGTGATCCATGCAAGAAAGAAGTCTTGAGTTCCATTTGATGAAGGCTCCATCCTTGGTTGGAAGCGACAAAAATAATAGCTCGTGGCATATCAAGCAACCAGTGTGAATATTTCATCGTAATCCACTCCTTCCTTTTGAGAGAAGTCACAAGCTATGAACCTAACCTTTTATTTTTCAACACTCTCATTAGCTCCATGTTTAATTTTTTAAGACCATTTTGAGGTGATCATAAACTTGTCCCTAGGTATAGGCACCACTTTCTAGACATCATTCTTTATCATCAATTCATATTCGTCATTCATCATATCTTTCCATACTTGGTGCTTTACAACTTCTTCGAATGTTCATGATTCAATTTGAACAATAGTACTCATGGCAGCCAGGTAACCTTGATACATGTTCAACTTGTGACTTTCGCAAAATATACCTCTTGGAGGAGTATGCTTTTTAGTATCTTCAAGAGTGTCCTTCAGCCATAGAGGTATTTTCCTTGAGGTAGAGGATCACAAAGAGGTGGATCAATAGAATCGATCATACCATCAACATCAGGCTTAGTCTCATCTATTGAAGTTTCATCTTATTTTTTGGTAGCATCATCATCATCCTTCCTTTAGATGGGAGGATCTCTAGCTTTCCCAAGGGAAATGTCTTCATCAAAGGTAACATCATCACATACTTCGACATATGTTTGACAAGGTAAATAGATTCTATATGCCTTTGAGTTTTCACTGTATCCAATGAATATACCTTTATTCCTGGAATCTTCCAACTTATTCATTTTCTCTTTCGGCACAAGAAAATATACACAACAACCAACAATGCAAAAATGAGAAAAATTAGATTTCTTACCAGTGAAAAATTCCTTAGGTGTCTTGAAATCCAATGCTTGATGCAAGCTTCTATTTTTAACATATACGATAGCGTCGACAACTTCTTCCCATAGGAACTTAGGTAGACATTTATCATAGATCATGGCATGGGTGGCTTCCATAATTGTTCGATTCTTTCATTCAACAACATCATTCTTGTCAAGAGTGTATTGGATAATTCTCTCCCACTTAATTCTAGCCTCTCTACAAAAGACATTGAATTCATTTGATTCATATGTGGTTCCATTGTCACTCCTAAATGTCTTGATATTCTTCCATATTTAATTTCCCACCAAATATTTTAAAAAATGGAACCATTTGAATACTTCATCATTTCTCTTCAAGAAATAGATCTATATTTTGTGTGAGAATTCATCCACAAATATTTCATAGTATAGGTATCCTTTATGAACAAGATACGAGACAGGTTAGAATGGACCTATTAAAGAACATAAATAGTATTGCTTTCACTAAAAGGGAATGGACCCTTTGTATGTTTACTTGGTACACATCCCTGACAAACTCCTTGATGGTTCATGTTGAACTCGGGCATCCCTCTGACCATTTTCCTTACCCTTGTAAGGCTTGTAAGTGGGAAAATATTTGGTGCCATAATTCACATTGAAGAGATATATCACTCACCAAAGCTCCTAAAGGACTTCCACCAACATGATGGAGACCATCAATCCTAAATCCAAGAGTAAATGCATATTTATAGTTTCTATGCCAAATACATAAATTTCAATCAATGAATGCTACCTTGAAGCATTTATCTTCGATCGCAAAAATAGACATCAGGTTCTTTTTCAAATTGGGCACATACAACACTTCTTGTAGATGTATGGTTTGAGCTTGATTGAACTAAAGAGTGAAAGTACCTATCCCTTTCATGGGGTAGGTGGAATTATATCCAAGTATAATATTTAGAATAGTTTTCTTTTCAACCAAATTTGAGAGGGGCTCCTTATATCCAGTGAAGTGCCTTGAGGCTTCACTATCAATCAACCAATGATCCAAAGTATATGGAGGAAAGGTAGTAGATAGAGCATAAATAAGATAGAAATCATCTTTTTTTTCTACAACATTAATTTCATCATAACTGACATTTTTTGTTCTCTTGGGAGTTCGGGCCAAATTATGGTGGTAAACATAGGAAGGTTAACTTCAAATTAGCGTTTGCATATGGAAACAGATGGAGAAAATTCTTACACTGTTGGAATGGTCTCGGTGGGTGTGATAGGAATAAAATGTTTTCTTATAAGGTGGAAATGTTTTCCCCTCAAAATATTCCATTTAATTGCTCAAAATTCTCTTAGAAGGTTTCAAACCCCTATTTCCAAACTAGGTCCTGCTCGTAAAAAATGACTTGTTAGTCGATTTCTACACATTTTCCACTCTTAACGCATTGAGATAAATGAAAAAAAATATAATGATCCAATCTATACGTAAAAATTTTATATCATAGTTTTCTTGGACGCACTCGATGCATTCATATCCCCAATGAGTAAGTACATCAATATTTAAAAATTAATTCATTAAAGTCTCCCCTTCCTTGCAGTCACACACCTTAAAAGTTCAAGAATCCAATTCTCTACCTACCTAATATCTCTAGCCATCCATTCCTTAGCAAGGCTCCCTCACGTGGGAAGAGTCTCAATACTTATGGATTCTTATAGCCAAGGCATCCCTTTATCTTACTCTAAATAGCATAACACATCTGCCATAACGTAACTTATGGTGATCAATGTATGTCATTGGGTTTGAGTTTCACCATTATGGCCTTGTACCTAGGAGTTTTAGCTTCACAACCATAATTTATCCATCTTGTGTATATCATCATCTCACTTATATAATAGGAATACAATTTTAATGAGATTAATCATAATAATTTAAATCAAAAATTCTTCCTTTTTCTTTTATACTTCCTATTTATACATTGAAAATGTTATTGTTTATCCTTGAAGCCTTCAACCAAGATATGGACCATGCATTCTATATAATCATGCTTTTCCTTTGTTTGATTTCATTCTATGATCTTGACAAAATCCTTATTTTGGCTATTGTAATTGAAAGCAAAATTTAATGGCTCAAATACTTCCTTTTAATATCTTCTATGATTGGATGCCCTAGAATGATCACTCTCACAATAGCATTTTCATATTATTTGTAAGATATTTTAGTTATGATAACTCAATAATTCAATACACGACATTTTAATGGCATGCATATCGGTTTTCTATGCATTATTTTAGGGGTTTTATTATGCTTAACATTTCCCTTAATAGTGTGAAGTGTAGGCCATCCTAATTTGGAAACTGAATTATCTGCGTTGTTCTAAACAACATTTATTGTTTCCATTGAGATTAGATATTTTCCACTTGATGCATTTATCATCCCTATTATATCAAAAATATTATGCATGAAGTAGATGAAAGCAAAATATATAAACTTTTTGTCTTTAGTTCTTATTCAACTAATATAACACCTAAAAGAGACTTTTGTAAAAGAGAGTTTGTTAGGCCCCTATACTACAAGTGTAACCCCTTATTGTTATTAGTACAACCCACTTATTATATTGATGTACCCATGTAGTGCCCATATTGTTA
>APFE031293341.1:0-17847 GCA_000404065.3 Pinus taeda
TTTCATTGCATAAACATAGTCTCGCCCAAGGAGTAAATTGAAATCCAAGGGACCTCGAACTACCATAAGATCAATATAGACAGTTTTACCTTCCAAGGTAATAGAAAACCTAGGAAGGATCCCTAAAGGTTCACTAATGGTTCTTTTAAAAGCTTCCAGATTCTGCATAATAGGCACAAGTTGAGGGGAACCCAAAGCTTTCCAAGCAATTGAGGATAAAATACTAACAGAAGCACCTTCATCTACCTGTGTGCGGTGTATGTCCCTACCACCAGCCTTGACAATGATTTGGAAAGGGATGGAGGAAGGAAGATGATGTTCTGGCAGTCTATTCCAATCAAAGGAAAAGACCTCAGTACTTGGAGGGCTTCTGTAGAAACAGGTGAAATGCCCCCCGGTGTAGAAGAATCTGATGTAACAAGAAGAACCTGAGCGGTATGAAGTTCACTCTCTAAAGGGAGAGTGGGATCGACCGAATGTGAAATTGAATCGACCACTTGATCAACTAATGGATCATCAACTTGAGTGATATGAGTTTCACTCTGCAATGGAAGAGTGGGATCAACTTTACTTGAAATTAGATCAATCACTTCGTCAGTTGACGGTAGGTTGGGAGAAAGTTTACAATAACCAGTTGGAAATTCTTGCTGTGGAATAGTAAGGCTTTCCAACAATTTTGAGGCTTCATCCATGTGAGGGCAAATGTGAGTTTGATTACTCCCTTTGCATAACTTACAAGGAAACCGAACTTTACCATTTTTCCCAGGAACCTGACTATCACTGGTTGATGGATCAATGGAAAGTTGATGAGATTTTTTCTGACCATACTTCCAAAACCTTTGGAATACCAGGACAATTGATAAGGAAGTGGTCACCCTTACAAAGCCTGCAAGGGTATTTGGGTTTACGATGCATGTTGGAGGTTTCCTCAACACAACTAACACTTACAGCCATGGTTGGTTGGTTGGTTGACTTCTTTCTTATCTTGCTTCTTCTTCTTCTTCTTCGTTCCTTTCTTCTTCTTCTTAGCCACTTGGTTACTAGCGTCAAGGCATTTACCAAGCAAAGAGGAAGGAGGAAGAAATATTAGGCGAAGAAGGTAAAGGGTCAACAGAAGGTTTGTGATGTGGAGATGGTGAACTCTGTTGAGGTGAAGCATTCGGTTGAGGTGGAACACTTGGAGTATTTGGGGCCATCGAAGTTGAAAATAACCATATCGGTAAACCTATTGTAAATCCAAGTAATGACAAAGTAGCCATATAAGGAGGATCAACATTTCCAAAGTAAGGAAAAGTACTAGGATTCTCGTTAAGAGGGGTTCCTTGGTTGGTAAATTCCGAAACAGTTGCCATTATATTCAACTTCAGTGAATTTTATTAACAATTTAAAACTAAAATTAACAATTCACAATTCACACCTAACAATTAAAATTCACAATTCACACCTATGGTATCTAAAAGTAAAAACAAACAAATTAACACGCGCTATCAAATCTAGGATTCAAACCACACACAAACAGTAACTTCCCGTACTAAAAACACTAGTTGGTGATGAAATCCAACGTCGCAGAATTCAATACAGAAATGGCGATTGGAACAGTTACCCCGACAACCTGCTTAATGAAACAAACTGGCACAAGTTTCTTCACAAAACTGTCTCAAGTGAAGAGAACCCCCCAGAGAGTCCAAGTGAGTCTAGTCGACGTCTGCTCCAGGTACAGTGGGATCTTCCCTCCACCGTCACCTTAGGAAAGAATCCTATAGATAATGGCCATTAAGGTTACCAACAGAAACAAATATACCTGGGGGAACAGTCTATGATCTGATACACACGCAAGGGAAGAGTAACAAAGCTCAATCCCCTTGAAGGCTCCTTGACATAATCCAAGGTTTATCAACAAGTGACCCTAGGCTCCTCGACAATGGTCACTTCGAGGTTTACCATTTTTAATACGTGTATATCTGCTATCGTTTCCAATGATGAAGGATTGATTACCTCACTGGTTCATATATGATCTCATGCTTAACTCCTTTAGGAGGAGCTTCCCAGAGCATACATGCAACAATTGGAATTTTTCCTACCGCAAGATCGACTACTTGTTTGTTTTACTGTCTTGGAGAGATAACTAAAATCTATTCCAAGACACTAGCCTAAGCTAGATTGGTGGAAAGAGCCCTAAAAATGCAAAAATTACTTGATGAATTTTAATTAAGTGCTGTGTTATTTAGGCTGTTATTACTCAAAAGGGTAAATGGATATGAAACCAATGGTGTTATGACCCAACCCAAAATTGAATGCAATCGAATATGATAATGTAATCTTTTCAATTCAATGGATCCTAACTAAAGTAAGGAGAGAGTTTCCATTCATTTCCAACAATGCAAAAAATTGATCACTAAGAGAAAATATAACAAATTCTCTAATGCACTAATTTTATCAATAAAAACTAATGCAAATCAATTCCAAAACAATTTTTGTTTTTATTTTTGTGTGTTAAAAACAAGCATAAAAATATGTAAATTCAAATCAAAGAAAACTGATCTAAATCTACGATTGCTTTTTCAGAATGCAAACTATGCAATTGTAATCTATGCACAATTCACATTCATATTCTAAAAATGAGAATTTTAACTATGCAAATGTGATCTATGCAAGAGAATTCTCAAACAAAAGATGATTCTAATGTAATATAAGAACCATTCAAGTGCAAGTCAAGAAAATTGGGTGAGAGTTCCAAAGATCAAAAAATAAAAACACTCATACACAATTTTGCAAAAACAAAAGAAAAAAGATGCAAAATTGTGAAAAGACTGAGACAAACCTCCAAGTAATGACCAAAGGAAATCAAATTAAGAATTTCTCAAAAAAGAGACTCAAAACACCCAATTAACTTAATGAAGATTGATGAGATGAAGAATTTGTTGAAAGAAACTCATAAACAAGGCTTTTTGACAGAAAAATAGAGATCTGGGTAGGTGCTAAGAATCCTAAACTTAACTGGATGAAAATATTTTGGGTTTTACAAAAAGTTTGATAGGGTCCACAGGCTTTCTGTAAAACCAGGTGTGGTACTGCTCTGTGTAGTAAAGTAATAGTGCGGAGAGGTCCGCACTGTAATACAAACAGAACGTTCAGTCCTCGTAAAAATTTCTAAAAAACAAAAAGCAATCCAAGACCTAAAAACTACCCAATCTCACACACATCAAGCAAAAACCAGAAACAAAAATCAATGTTCTCAAGTCAAAGACAAGGGAAAATTTAAACAATCAAATCCAGTCCCCAGTGGAGTCGCCAATTTTTTGGCTGAATAAATCATTCTTGTGGACAAGACCGATCTCCCTAGTATCAACTGATATCTAGCAACAAGCAGGACAAGCAAATCTATCTTTCTCTAAACATATTGTGATTCATTAATAAAAACTAAAGAGGTGTTTTATACCCTACCTTAAGTCCAACGCTACTTTGCGACAGCCATGCTCCAACAACTTCAAAAGAGTTTCCTTTTTAAGAACCTGCAATCACAAACAAGCACACATAAAATAACATAATATAATAAATCATGTTCATCATGGTGATCAAGGAATCCATGAAATAAACCATAAGACACAACTTATTGAGAAAAATAAACTTGATTGTATTAACTTTGAAATAGAAGAACTTTACAACCTTTGGTGCCTTGATGTTGTACAAGCTCTTCCCAGGGTCCAAACAGGAATATCCTCTACTTTGACAAGCCTCACTCTTTTCCAAATGAGATCAAAAAGGTATGTAATCTCTCCTCTCAAAAGCTCAATTAGGAATACTAAGTTCCAACAGCATTTCACCTCAAAAATATTCAACTTTCAACCTCCTTAGTAACCAACCCAATGCTTCATTTTATAGTGCAAAGGAAGGAGGTTACAGGTCCACCATTGAAGGGATAGAGTCCTCATTCAAGGGGATAAGCTCCTCACATCAAGGGGTTAGCTCCTAAAGGTATGGGATGCATGAATCCTTAAGGAGTGAACTTGCCACCGCAGGATTCCCTCTAGAAGCTTCCAGAAATGACTCAAAGTGAGTTTTTAAGAATGTACTTGCGCCTTTTTGACTTTTACAGGGGTCCACACCCATAACACAGAGATAGAGCGGTCAGGTGCGCAGGGGACATGACCAATAGGTGCGGTACCGCATGTAATGCTAAGAGAAAGTGAGAAACCAGAGTTTTAGAGATTTATAAGGTCTTTCTCTTATTTTCAAGGCTTGATATGAAGAACTGAGGTTTAAGACTTGCAAAGGAGGTAAGTATGAGTGATGATAGACTCACACAGATTACAGAGAGTCATGGTGACAATTTTTTGTGCAACAGAAGGGAAGATCGAATCCATACTATCTTAGGAATGGGAATTGAATATAGATGCATTAATACACATGCATGGTGTAGGTAGCTCGAATGTTTACTTGAAAAGGATGATAAAATAAACATCAAATAATATTGTTGTGGAGGGAAAAGGATTTTGTGGGGGCCATATTTTGTATATATTGATTATCAAACTTGCTAAAAATTCCCATGAGACTTTTGTCAAAGACAACAATGAAAAACTATTTGCATTTTAATTTTGATTTGTGTGAAGAAAGTTATGACATATTGTTCCATGATGAGAATTTAATTGGCAGACATTTCTAACCACTCTTGTACAAGAAAAAGCGTTGAATAGGAACTAATCATGCATTTATAATAAATATAACAAGATACAATGAAATGTAACATGGATTGATGCAGATAGAAAAAAACATGGGCAAACATATGGTTAAGGGATTTCCCAGGTTCAAAAGTATTTATAGTGAGATTTTCCTATTTACGATGCATAGTTGCATAGAACTTTTGCAACACGATGATGCATAATGATTATTTGAATTAAACTGTATGGAAAAATACATGAAATGAAGATACAATTAAGAGATTTCTTGAAATAGTAGATTGGTAATGACACATCATACAATTAGCAATTCCATATGAAAAAGGGAAATAAATGGTGGTGTTTTTTCTTAAGACTTAAATTACGATATATCTTGAACATAATTATATGCATATGGTACACTGACACTCTAGCTATTGTGTTTGAATTTCGTAGATTCGAGAAAGACATAACGATATTTCATGTTATTCCTCTCAATGAAATATTACAACAAAAACACATTTCACGTGCTATTAAAACAATTAAAGAAACAAAAATTATAGAAGAATTCGATAAAAAAGATAGTGGCATTAATATGTTTGACTTCGAAAACATGATTGTAAGGCTACAACAATAGCCTATAACAATAAAATAAATTATTCCTTGTTATGTAGAGTCCAAAATGAATATGTAATTAATTTAAGAATTACAAGGAAAAAATAATTTCAGATTTTTTAATTGTATTACTATAGCTCAAGCTAATTATTAATTGCACAATTGTGGAAAATAGGATAAAATGCACGAATAGTGTGCGAAACTTGCAAAAGTGTGGAAGTTTTGTTATATTTTTTGCATCTTCCTTTCTCTGTACATATTGGCTAGTTTGCATATCTTCTCTGCATATACCCATTTTGCATGACACTTTTCATGCGTGTTCATGACCTTTTGAAAAAAATGCCATTAAGTTATGAAGCTACAATTATTTAGGTTATCAGATAAAAGAGTGAAGCAATTAACAATAATTGGTTAAACAACACGCATTTCTCATTATCAAATCTGTGTCAGGTTATTCAAGATTGAAAAGACCGAGAATTATTATTGAAACTCTCTAAGATAGCTTCCATTATTGTAAAAAATTTATAGTCACGGAGAAACAAGATGCATAATAAATGGATGAGATGTTTTTGTAGTTTCGAGGTATATTTGCACTCGTTTTTCATAAACATTAGCTTTGGTATATTCAATTTTTGTTTATTGACAAATGTTTTGTGTAACATATTTCTTAGTTGCAATAGTTAGATCTGATTTTTCATTTGCAAAAGTAATATCTAGTGAATATATATAGAATCGGAAAAAAGAAATTGGGCAGTTCAACAGTGTTGGGAACATTATTAATTCAGAAGGTACTTTTAGCGACAAAACAAAAATGGTTAACAGAAAAAGAAAATAATCTATTTGCACTGCTACCTTTAATTTACTTGTTATTGTTGATGAGAACTTCCATTGTTCGATTGCATATGAGTGTTATGCTAATCTTCCAACAAAAGAGAAAAATGGTAACAAGATTTAGACTAGTGCATAATTTAATGAATGTTGCATGTGTGATAGCAATTTTTTATTTCATGGAAATTGCTCATTTGTGCGCAAATTTTTTGATTCAGAAACAAGAACAATTATTCTATGAATGAAGAGAATACCTTTGAATGAGAAGACATTTATATGAATATTCAAGTTATCAAAGGTTAATATTTACTTGCAATTGTCTAAAGAAAAAACTTTTATGATCTTAGAAGCAGGAGAATCTAACATTATTGTGAATTTATTTTTGTCGAGTCACCAAGTTTCTTACGATAGATCTATTCTAGAAATATTTTTTTCTTAAACAACCATTTAGAGACTTTTGTTGGCTTTGTACACATGTCATGGGCCATGAAACTACAATAAGAGTTCCAAAATGCATTGCCTATATGCTTTATCACACATACAAAAACAATTGTGTATTCGACTGGTCTGATATAATTCCTAATGAATTAGCTTCTCAGTTAACTAATTTATCCAAGACCAAAAGGTTCTTCATGATGGTGTATCTCATAATAGCTTTGATTTCAAGTGATAGCTTTATCAGTTTTCCATGTAATCCTAAATTCAATGTGAATCAAGAACCAATGAAATTATATTATCCTATATTGTCGAAGAATAATGCTTCTTTAAAATTTTGTCTAATTTAAGATATTTTTGTAAGACAAGTCAACTACATGATAACTAGACAAGAGCCCCATCGTATATCTGTACAAGCACAAGTTTTTCTATTGGGAAAAGGTACGCATGAAGAAGAGAAAGTAATATGCTAATTCGAATATATGGGTTTCAAGGTAAGCTATTTATATTTCCAAAAATTATTATAGACAAGTATTTTGTTGTTGAAGTCTATAGGAAATACCTTGACTAACTAAGTATATTTGAAAGTAAAAAGAAAAAGAAATTCATTCCTTTTCCATTTACCGTTGGAGAAATCACAGTAAAAATTGTGGCTCATGTGATAGAGCTCGCACATACTTTGAACCCTTTTAACTTAAGTAAAGTTGAAGAAATTAAATCCTTTGATGAGGAGGGTCTACTCACACACACACTTGGAAATCATTGGATACGAAAAATTATTTCTAGATATTAGAGAACAAAGTAAAGAATGTAAAAATGCATCGATAACAAAACAATGACTAATCATAAATGCTAAAGATATCATGGAAGTATCAAGTATTAGTGTTTATAAAACTCAATTTTTACGTTGCATAAATGATACTTATGGAAATAAATGGCTAACCATATATGTTGAATAAATCATCCAAGAAACATGTATCCAAATTTCTATAGAGAAATATGTATACTAGATAAACAATACTGTTGTGAGTCCATTGTCAAGTGAAAACAAGACAAAAGGTACTACAAATATGAAATTGATTCAGAAAAAGCTATCAGATGACACCAAGAACAAAGAGCTTGATGAAAGTTTTATTTCAAAAGAAGTGTATGCTATTGAATCAACCAATTCTATGTCTTATGAAAATAGTAAATGTTGATAAAACTATAAATGTAGAAGTTGACAACGTTAGGCTACCTGATTGGATTAGTGTTTGTTTTTTTTAAATTAAGAAACAATAGAAAAAATTTCCAAGGAATCTATTATTTTTTATGACGATTCTATCACATTGCAACATGCAAAGTATGAAAGTAGCAATGAAAAAACATGAAGATTGTGAAGGTAAATCTTCACAAAAATAATGTCTTAGACCAAACAGAAATGCAGGTTGATTTGTTTGGAGTTGCAACCACATCGCTCATGGAGCTGCATCAAGCTATCAATAACATGTTTGTAGAGTCTCTTAGTTAATGGGAAGCATAAAAATTAAACTTAAAAACAAGAATAAAGGACATAGAAGATTCTATAGATCTGGGTCCTTTGTTGATGGCTACATTAGTAATATGAACAACAATACCCGCAATTGATATTCATGACACATCATATAAACTTTCTAAGTCTATCAATTTTCTTAATGCAGTGAAAATATATATTATTAGAAATATATGCCAACAATTACAAATAATTGAACATGCATGGAAAGAATATTTTGATCCAGAGTACTTGGCACAAAGAGATAAGTCATTTGTCGAGTGTATTTAACATGATCTCGATGGAGACATGTATTTTGTGAACAATGACTTATTTTCTTTCAGCGAGAGAATTTATTTACTTTTTGATGCAAAGAAAAGAGAGCAGCAACTACTAAATGTTAATTGAATGAAGCAACTCAAAGATTCATGGTCTCAGAGAATCAGAAGGATGGAAAACATTATTTTTGAATATCAAAACTTAGAGAATTGAAGAGTAGATGCATATGTCAAAGTTGTATAGATTGTGAAGAATTCGGCCCATGTATTACATGTGACTTTGGTTTAATTTCAATACACACTTTAATAGTTGAATCGGATAAGATGAAATAGTCAAAGGCATCAAAATTTTATGATATAGCTAATTTTAGTACACACGAAGGCAGATAAAGCCCAATTGGCATTGTTAATGTTAATGAACAAAACTATGTTTTGGCTATGGAATTTCAAGGAGAAATCACAAAAAATGAGAAATATATATTCAGTCAAAGTGTCGAATTGCATATTACAACTGCGCTTATGAAACTTTTCATATAGACAAAGTTAAATAATTTTCTTTAAGATGTCAACAACTTTGAAAATAGTTAACAGTTAAGCGATAAGGACATATGCTTTTACATAGTGTAATTTTTCTTAAATGTTGAGATGTTTTCTTTTCTGTTTACTAGTAATCAAATCTTCATAATTTTATATATGTTCTTATGAATTGAGTCAACCTTTGGATGCAATTTTTTGTTTTTCATTGCAAACATCTTTTTCAAAGAATCATTTATGGGATTGCAATTCATTTACTTCTATGACTAGGTATAAAAGTTTTGATAAACTATTTAGAAATCAAATGTTATTTTTTGTATGCAAATTACCGAGATGGTTTACATTTGCACATGGTTTTCCTTCTTCTTCTTCTTTTTTCCCCAAACAGATTTGTTTCAGAGTCACATTATCATTTATTGTATGTATTTAACTAATTTTAAAGAAATTGTTGCTATTTTCTAAAATGCAGGAGTGCAAATTTAAAGAACCAAAATGACAATCATGAATATGCTAGCGAATTACGATATCAAAAAAAGTGTCACTATCGAAAAAATAGCTATTATGAGTAGCTATATAGTATTATTATTATTCAAACTGTATACCTTATTGTTAAAAACTCATTGTTTTGTGCAAATTCTGACATTGTTTGTGAACAATTGGAAAATAAATGTTCTTTTGTTGATATAAATGAAAATGGATATTCATTATTGGAAATTTGTTTGACCATTGATGTTTATTTTAATCATATCTATGGTAATTATAATTTTAATCTGGATACAATTGTTTTTATACGAACTGTGGCAATTAAAATTTGAACTTCAATCACACTTGAATACATTTGTTGTTATACGAATGACATATTTTAGTTTGTCATAACACCAATAAAAAGTCCATTTCTACTTTGAATATTGTCATGTAGCTTTGACCAATCTTTTCAATTTGATATTTATATTATCTGTAGACTATAGAAAATTAACATTAACAAATTATTTTCACAAATAACAGGAATTGACATCTAATGTATGAAATCATTCCGTATTTTGTATAATGAAATATTTGTTTCCAATGCCCTCCTATCCCATCTTCGTATTTGCAAAGAAATTGCAACTTCCTTAATCCTATCAAAATTGAATAGGCCATATATGAAATTACATTTAACTACTATCGATGTTGATGATATAAAATAAATTTAGCTACTATCGATTTTAATGGTATTCATTAAGCAGTGACTGTCATCAATCTGATGGTAGATATGTTTCACATGCTTTAGAAATCAATATCAAAATGGTATTTCATTAATATGTTAGATCATGTTCTATTTTCACTAACCAAATATCTTTTTTTTTTTCTCGGCAATACTAACTACTATTATATTAATATGTACAGAAAAACTTTACATCCAAGGAAGTTGGCTGCCCAGGGCGATCTGTGGCTCCATGGGTGGCATTAACCGACTCATACATTTGCCTCGCAGGGCGATTTTTGCAAAAAGATAAAAAATCAGGACACTGAGAGTTTCCAGAGTAGCACCGTAACAACCCATGCAGGGGCTTTTCCAAAAAGACTTGTGACCCAAACATACTGTATAAACTGAAAGCATAACCATGAATAGACAAAAGACAGGCAGCGCCATAAACCAGGTGCCGAACAGAAGACTCTGCACCCATTGCGACTACGGTAGTCGCGAGCAGGACTTAGCCACATGAAGAACACAGACCACAATATAGAACAGAAAATTGAAATTGACCAGAACCCTGAACCCAACCTGAGAGGACCCGACCTGAGAGAAGGAAGCAAAAGCACAAGAGCGCCTCTGGGAGCTAATCCTTTGGCTCTTCTTCCACAATTCTGCTCCATCCTTGTCCCTCTGGAACGCCTTCCCACATAGCCATGGGATTCTGCGCAGGGGTTGGCTGCTCGGGACCTCGAAGTTGGGAGGGTGGCTGAGGATGCTCTCTTCCCGAGTTGCCCGGAACAGTTGACGTCTCTCCCATTGGGCGCTTTCCCTTGCCGCTCTCTGAGCTATCCACTGCATTTGATGGCTCCCCCATTGGGAGCTTCCCTTTGCCACTCGTTGTGCTATCCTCTGCAAGAACCAGTGACAACCCCTCTTCATTCTCCTCTGGAATTTTGGTGAAAAGCACAGAGATATGTGCATTAATTCCTGCATTATCCCTAGAGCTACCCAGTGTGAAGATAACTAAGCCAAATGTTGGGAACATGGGCTCCCCCTCACTAGAGCTGCCAACTTCCATAACTTGACAGGCCGGAATTGGGGTAGCTCCCCTTCTTCGATAACAGTAGCAACAACAACAATGGTGATGAATGTCCGTTGTAGGGGGACGGGAGGATTCTCCACGCCCTGGTCCTCTCTTGCAAGGCATTCTTTCACGCACCATGATAACCACCCGTTCCTCGTTCTGTTCACAAGCGGAGGAGGGCCGATAGAATTTGCGAACCTTTCCCACAGCTTGCTGTTCCCAAATTGGGATTGAACCGTGCTCAAAAGAGTGTAGACACAGGCCAAGAAACGCAGGTATGAAGCGGACCTCACCCCAACTCTCAACCACCAGCTTGCGGCGTAGACACTTAGCGTACCATGAATTCTTCTCCACGCATTGTGCTCCCATCTCCAGCCAATCCTCATACTTAAGCTCATTACCATCTCTGTTGAAGTGACCTGCATTGAATGCGCATCGCAGGCTTACCATCGCCTCCAGCGGCTCTATTAAGGATGCCCTGATGCCTCTCCCATTCCAGTGTTTCGACGGTTTGAGGCATTAAAGGCCCTTGCATTTTCACGTGGCAGCCCATGCTCGTCATGTGGCACTGTCTTGTCCATTTCGATGACACCCGCATCCGGGGTTCACTAACCAAATATCTCCTATCAATAAATATACCTTTTTTTCCATTTATTCAAAAAACTAACACGTAGTCAGGACATTCATTGTGTAAAATTGTTTTGCTATTTGTGAATTCTGGATTAGATAATTGCACATTTGGTAATTTACTCATATTACTCAATATTAAAGGAACTTATTTCATTCCATAAATAACAAAAAATACTTTTTTTAAAGTTTCTCTCGACAAAGTAAAAAGGCACTTATGATTGTAGAATTACAACTTATCATACTCTCTTTTCTGTAAATTTTCAGATGTCCTCAAATATAAATGTAATGTGAATAAGAGTTGCAACTAGTAGTCCCAATAAATGAAAAAAATCATAGATCAATAGCCCATCCATGTTCAATATTTGTAGTAAATTGTTCAAGCAAACATATAAATAATCTTAATTACATTTGTAAAGGTTATGATGAAAACTTTCTAGGAAGGAGCTCTCGAATAAAAAAGCATGAGTATCAAAATCAAATTGCATACAAAGAAATTATAAACATTGTAATTGAGGCATGTAAATGTATTTATGTTTATGTAGATGCATTCTTCCTTCTCTGCACACACTTTCTCCAGAGGACTAGTTTCGTACAACCACTCTCGCACAACTTTCTTTGCATAACTATTTGCATAGCTACAAAATACGTTCATATATAATAATAATAATAAACAAATGAAAAAAAAACAAAAGCAACAAAATACAAATGCATATGTAAATAATTACAAAGTAAATTCATAATGCACAAAAATATCTTAAGATTTCATTGTACTTACCTTCACTCTTTGTATAGTTTACTAATAATAAAATAACCATTGGTTTTGTATATGAAAACCACCTCTGCACAAATTTTTCCAGCAAGATAATATCAAATAGTACTCCGCAACTGACTACTTAAAACAAAAATTTGATGATCCATATCCATATTTCATTCTCATTACAATCACAGTGTCATAAAAATGAGTCTAAAAATATTCAATGGACAAATATTCTAGTCCTAATCTGTAATTGTTTAACTATACTTTCTCCACATGTTCTCTATCAATTACTAATTTCTCTCACTAATCACATATAGATACGAGCTACCTGGATGCAGGTGTTCATCCCAAGAATTAATATGACAAGACAGCAAGGCGGCGGACGAGGTGGCCACATGGATCCCTGCAACTTCCCCCATGCCACCCTGAATGGCATTCATGGCACCTCGCAGGAGCCATTTAATGACTGCACAGGCCGAGGCAGAGCCATTGCCCACATAACAATGGAGCCTGCAAATTTCTCTATTATTTTGCCCCCCATGATTCACTGTGCCTGTCCTTTTTAGGTGGGAGAGCCGATGTTCTCACCATCACTGGCCACAGATGCTGGCTGTTAAGCTGTATCGATCTGGGTAATGGCTTCCACCATTCCCACACTAACCTCTGCAATATTTCTTATGACCTCAACTCCTCTGTAACCTCCCCGCATAGCTCCTCTGTAAATTACTCCACAATCCTTGCTGATTCTCCCCCTATTCCCTTCCCCACCATCATCCGCCATCGTATGCGCAGTCGAAGAGGGGGCACATGAGGTAGTAGTTCTCATTCACCTGTTATGCCTAGCTCTGATTCGGCTTCCCCTGCCTCCTCTGCCGATAATCCCAACCTGTTCAGTTTCACGGGGTGGTACCCATACACACGAAGCGGCAGAGACAGAGCCTAGCTCCACACCTCAGGTCGTGGAGATGCAGTTATTCGCACTGCCAACTTTCCCCTGCCTCCACACCCTTCTCCTCACACCACACAGTTCCGCTTCCGCACCTCACTGAACCGCCCAGTTATTGTCACCGCAGTCTCAATTACCATCACGGAGGAAGCAATAATGTGAAATTTCATTAATTCTTCTAATACACTCCACTATACTATGTCTCAAAACTAGTGACAATGTTACTGTTGAAAACAAAGTGTAAGTGTGACCATCTTCACCATGCATGACTAGTTCATAAAAACAAACTATATTCCCTAACTTTCGCAAAATCCTACAACATATAATTGTCTAACACACTAAAATTATGCAATATTTTTCACTACACTGTATGATCTAAACTATGTGCTTTCATGCAAATAGCTCTCATTAAAGAAACAATCAACTTTGTTTGTTCTTCCATACTTAGAAAAATGTCTTATCCAAATTCTCCTTAAAACAAACCAAATTATCATAGAATTAAGCAACATTTCAAACTACCTTATCATGAAAAATACCTACTTAGGAGTTTTTTATCCCTAACATCTATCTTCATAGTTGAATAGAATTATTCTTATTTTTTTCTAGGGTGTGTTTCTTATTGGCTTTATGGAATTTTCATATGAGCCCAATTTGACATAGTAACTTAGTTTCTTAACTAACTACTCATTCATTTCACTATAGAGCAATTTATTCTTCCATCTCTATGCTAATTTTATTTCAAACAAGTTCCTAGTAATTAGTGTGATAGACTCCTCTGCATTCTTTCTTCATCCCCATCTAATGTTAATGATTCATAGAGATATAGGGAGTGTGGGTTCATTCTGTACTAACTTCAATTTAGCTAGGTTCTTAGGAAGTAGTGTGATATAATACTCTTTGTTTGTGCTTCATCCCTATCCAATGTTGTTGGTTCATAGATATTTAGGGAATAAGGGTTAAATTGTAATATATATCGAACATGGTGGTAAAATCAAACTAAATTATTTTCCTATAATATGATCGGTGATTATATATGGGTCATATCTAATCATATATTGTTTTTTCCTTATTCTTGAAGTGAAATTATTGAAGATACACTATGTTAGGAATAAAATAACAAAGAAATAAAATGAAAATGAATGAAAAAATAAAACATAGAATTAAACAATACAAAGGAGACACCAATATGTGGTTCTCCCAATTTGTGTTACATCCACAGAGAAATAGTCATTCCTTCCTTTGATTCCATCTAGAAAAATGAAGGGATTAAGACCTTCATTCTATCTACCGCAACCTCCTCTTGTCTCTCTCATAGGCTCCTCCCTCTCAATTACAATGTTCTCTCAATAACACAGAACCAAAATAAATTTCCTCATAAAATAGGTTCCATTTTTGGGAAACAAATCCCTAACATAACATCTACTATCAGATTTGTGACCTAATGATGAAAAACACATATTGACTATGAAATGACAACATTTTACAAGGAATTTTTTTCAAAAATTTATCTTTCAAGGAACTGCCCCAAAACCTCCAGCAAGAGGGGCTCCAAAGAATTCTCATCACCCCCCTTAGGCTCCCTGGAAACACTAGTAAGGGGGAAAGCTCCCCTACACCTTCTATCAGGAACTGGGGTGCAAAAGAAGCTAAAAACAAGACCTATAGATCAAGAAAACAATATAGCTCCACAACCAACAATCTCCTAGTTGGAGACTAATTACAACAACTTCATTGTTATTACACCTACTAGAATATGTTTTAACTTTAGACATTGTTATTTTCGCATCTTCATCATTATACTTGAAGACCAACTAAAGTTGCATAGAAAATTAGTTTCTCCTCGGTTACTACCTTCATTAACAAGTTTGTAGGATTTCAGATAGTACGTATTTTTTCCAACGTCAATTATCCATCTTCCAAAATTGATCTTATGACATGGTATTTCAGCTATATATGCATAGCCTATGATGCCACAATGCTATATTTGGTCTTGCAGAAGCTAAAACAATAGAAAGGTCAACATTACCAATACACAAATACAATATGCATACCTACTATCCTTTTTCTATTTTCAAAGATCCTATAGTGACCTTCCGTAAATGTATTTTAAATGTAATTATACAACTTTCACTTCCTAATTTCTCCATTTACGTTATATTTCTTCATAAGTCAATAACATGCCTTACCTCTCTCAACAATAATTGGTTTCCATTCTATACTTTTATCCATACCTTACATCTTCCTAAATTTTTACATTGTTCATCCTCACCCAAATAAATCTGTCCAAAACTACCTTGAACATAATATTGAAAATATCTATTTTGGGGCTCGGCATGTAAGGAAGTCCTTGAGTATATCACTGAAGAATATATAATTTTATCTACTCAAAGTATTAAAGAATTGTGTAACACATCACCTTCTACATTTTCTTCCTTATTATTTTCCTATTTTCCATCTTGTTTTTTTTTTTTTTTAACTTTTAGAAACTAATGATATTTCTTCTTGTCCTTTCTTCCCACAATTTCAAACATTCCAATCACCCCTTCGATTTGGATTTTACTTTTTTATACTTCCCACAATTTCTTGGGCTCTTTCCTCTCTCCCTTTGTCTTCCCCTATTCTAAAATCAAATAATTACCTTACATCTCACTTGCGTTTTTCTGTTTCATTTCCTTGCTAAGGATAACATCACTTTAAGGTATTTGTACCAATGGCATAATTACTCATATCCATGACTAAGTCATTCCAACTCTCTGGAAATTATCACAAAATAAAAATAGCCCTAACCTCGTCTCCTTTATTGGTGACCATGCTAAATTAATTTATATGATTAACAACAAACCCACCTTCTAACATCTTCATATTAAATAAATGCTTCATAGGAAATACCATGTTGGAAGCTGAGGGTTTTTCACACGATTTAGACAATGCCATCATCAAAAAATTTCTTTCATTTCTTTCGAAATGTTGAAAGCCACTAATGCTGCCAAGCATAGTCGTATTGTTCTTGATTCCTTTCTTTCAATTATCTCCCATTCTTCGTCTTTCCTATTTGCTGTCTTCTTTGCTATTCCACCCAATGGTAGAAATATGTTTAATATATAATATATATATATATATATATATATATATATATATATATATATATTATATTTATATATATATATATATATATATATATAATCTTCCATAGCTAGTAGTTTTGGTTGTTAAACTTCTTGACCCTAAATTCTTCTACAATTTCTCCCACTTAAACTAGGTACCCTCCTTTTTGGTGAGTTTTATTAGCCAAAGAAACCTTCAACTTTGATCCTAGTTGTTAGGAATAAAATTGTAGAGAAATAAAATAAAAATGAATGAGGAAATAAAACATAGAATGAAACAATACAAAGGATACACAAATATACATGGTTCATCATATTTGGGATACATCCTTGAAGAAATAATGCACAACTGCAATAAAATTCCCTATAAAAGAGGGTTTCTTTCTAGGGTAAAAGAACATAATAGAACATCTACCATCAGATCCATGACCTAATGATGAATGATCTATATTGACTATGAAATTAAAATATTATACAAGAAAATTGTTCCAAAAATTTGTCATCTGAAATGCTACCCCCAAATCACCACCAAGGGAGCTCCAAAGAATTTTTTTCGCTCCCATTGAACCCCTTGGAAACACTAGCAGGGAAGAAAGATACCCTACACCCTCGATTAGGAATTGGGGTCCAAACATGGCTTAGAAAAATAACCTTTATATTAGTAAGATAATCAGGCTCCACAACCAAAAACACTAAAACTTTTCCTCTTGTAGAGAGTTGTCAATTTGTGTAGCATTGGTCATGAATACAATTTTCTTCTTTTACCTCTTCTTACAACTTTATGAACATAATTATATATTTTTAGATGTGCTCATTGCACTTGGTTTCTTTCTTATGCACAATAGCCTCTTTTATAATTATTGTATTAAGAATGGAAAACAAAATAACCACTAGATCCTTAGATAGGAATTTAAGACATGTTGTCTAAGGGGTTACCTCAATTAGTGTCACTAAGGTTGGTTGAAATTTGGTTAGTTTTATGTTAGCATAAGCTAGTTCAAATCTTTCTAGGTGGGGACAACTAGTCAATGTAAGTGGATTTAGAAGAGATACCATCCACAAAATGAGAAACCATCCATTCATTTCCATATAAAATTCTATTATATTACACTATCAAACATTGATGTGCTCAAAAATTTCATGGATGGATAATGATGCACACATCAAATATCCTCTATATCTATTATAACTACCAACATACGAAGAATGAAAACGAGTATTAATAATTATATAGTATTTTAATATACACATCAAATATTAAATTAATAAATATGATAATACACATAATAGTAAA